>JAVQIZ010207267.1:0-11715 GCA_036023535.2 Galaxias brevipinnis
GGCATGGGATATAAAGAGAGGGGGAGCAGGGCATGGATAAAAAGAGAGGGGGAGCAGGGCATGGGATATAAAGAGAGGGGGAGCAGGGCATGGGATATAAAGAGAGGGGGAGCAGGGCATGGGATATAAAGAGAGGGGGAGAAAGGAGATGTGTGTGTGTGTGTGTGTGTGTGTGTGTGTGTGTGTCTGTCTGTCTTTGTTACTATCTTTCTGTCCACAATGACAGTGTTCTGAATGACTTAAAGACTTCAATAAAGGATTTGGGATATTAAGACTGCAGTGTGGGTGAGTGTTAAGTGTGTATAGAAAGTGTGTGTATATGGGTGTTTCTGTGTGTGTAGGTGCAACCATCATGTTTTTTTAAACTCACCAGATACACATACAGACACATACAGAAACACACACAGCCACACATACAGACCCACACACACAGATACACGTACAGACACACATAGAAACACACACAGCCACACATACAGACCCACACACACAGATACACATACAGACACACACAGAAACACACACAGCCACACATACAGACCCATACACACAGATACACATACAGACACACATACAGACACACAGACACACACACAGACACACTCAAAGACACCAAACCCAGTACTCCCAGTATGCCTCCCAGTGAGGCCACTGGGTGCATGTTGGTGAAGAGGTTGTGACAGGATCAGATCAGAAGGACTTGTGAACGTCCCTTTAGCTGTGACTCATCTCAGACAGACAATTCTATTTTTTTTTCATACAGTTTCTAATTTAATTTGCATTAAATCGTCTGGCAAAGATTTAAATATACAGATGGTCAAGGATCAGACACGGTTTTTGACACTCCAGCTCCGTCTTCACCACATTCATCAAGAAAAGGGCAGTGTGTAATTAAACAATGTGATCATAAGGCTTTACACACATAATATTATCTACTAATGCTAATAAACCCACATCACAACCTATTTCTTCAATGCAAATGTACAACTCATTAGCTAGCATATCAAAAACACATTATAAAACATACATAGTAAAAATACATAAACATATTACACATACCTGGTAAAGATTTAAACATACATATGGTCAAGGATAAGACACCTTATTTGACACTTAATATCAGCTTGATCTTGGCCAAGCTCTTTACCTCGTATTTTCTCCACCAAAGTTCTCCTCTCAAATGGGTTTTGATGATATCGAATTCGGGGGCGCCTGAGATCCTAGGTATTGCATATTCACATTCATCATCGTCTTTTTCTCTCTGGGTTCAATGGCAGATCGCAAACCAACTTTCTCTACCACAGGCGAACTCTGCTTGGGGCAATACAGTTATTGCCCTTCTGGCAGACGATTCGAGGACGTTGATTGGCTAAATTTATGTTGCCAACATTGCTATGTGCATTTCTTCTGTCAGTTATAGCTGTTCTGCTGCACTGAATGGGCGATTTTTCTAGTGTTCCAGAAACGCCATTTAGAGAGAGGGGATGAACCATAGACATAGATACATGTCTATTTGATGTTCAGTCAGTTAATTCTACCCCAAATATTAAGATTTGTACTTTAAATACTACACGTTATTGTGCATCTTAAACACATACATGCTGAAAATAAGAAATTATTGTTTATTTTCAAAGATATAAAAAATGTATTTCCACCAGGGAGGGTGGCGCCCTATCGCCCTCTGCTGCCAATGGTAACAATAATACTAACATCAGTAACTGAAGGATGAACAAATTGTACATTCAACATGGTGCATTGTTCCACTGGCTGTCCCTTTGGTTGTGACAAGATGCCACACATTTGGCTGCTATTATGCAGCACTTAGGTTTTTCACTAATATATATTTTAGTTTCTCTAAATCTGCTTGGGTTTCAAACTCATTGCATTTGTTTATAATTCTGGGGAGAAAGTTTGCTCTAATATCAGTGCATTTGTTGCAGGGTAGCAGGAAGTGCAGCTCTGTCTCTCTTTCTCTCTGTCTCTGTCTCAGTCTCTCTCCCTCTCTCACTCATACACACACACACAAATGTGACTCCTGTTGATAACAGCAATAAAATGAGCTCTTCCCTTTGCTTGATCTCTTCCCATCTCACTTCATTTTTCTTAAAGCCCTTACTTCCCCGTCTCCCCAATCCATCTCTTTCTTTCCCCTTCTATCTCTCTCTCTGCACCCCTTCACCCCATCACTCTGTTTGCCCCAATCTCTCTGTCTCCCCCCTATGTGCCAATCCCATCCTCCCCTACCCCATTCCTCTTTATCCCTTTTTCCCTGACCCCATCCCTCCCTCCCTCTCCACAAACCTTTCTGTCTGTCTCACTCCATCTCCCTCTCCTTTTCTTTAACTCTACCCACATAGCTCTGTCTCGTACAGTGGAGTAAGAGACATAGGAAGGGAGGGGATACGAGAGAGTGAGTTAGAGAAAGAGAGAGGGAGGGGAGGGGGGTAAGGAATGGATGAACAATACATTCTCCCAGAATAGAGATTGCAAATTTGAATTCAGTCAGCTGGTATAATCCATGCGTGTAACTAAGTAGTAGGGGGTAGCCTGTGTGAGTGTGAGTGTGTGTGTGTGTGTGTGTGACTCAGTGGCTGATCCATAATTCAAAGCAGATCATGTGTATCATACTGAATTTTGCTCTACAGCATGTAGATTTTGTGTGTTAGTGTGCATGTAGTCATCTGCTGTATCCAATAGAGATTATTTGGGCCATGAGCACACATCCTTCAGTTGTTTCTCCCATTTTCCCTGCTCCTTATTGACACATTCTTTAATTACACTGAGGATTCTGCACAATATTGTTTTGAACAAGATCCCCAAATATTATATTAATGTCAGTAATATTCCCATGTTGAACAGCTGAAAATATTTTGCAATAGATGTTTTTCATCATTAATAGTTGAGGACATTCCAATCCATTCATACACTGTTATTTTAGCAGCATCTACAGATCTACTGATTTATAATGTACTGCATCAAATAATTCGTACAGGACAATATACAGTATAATACTGTAATCACTATTTACGGGAAAGGTAATCTAAACCTTGTTGTTCGAAACGTTCTTATGAACTATTGCAACATACCCTAATTTATGCAATTCTACAACACAATGAAAAAACAACATTATTGTGTAAATTTGATTAGGGAAATAATAAACACTTATTGATGTTTTTTCTTCATATAATATTAGAATAATAATATTTTAACAAATCAAGCCAACGAGCAAGCTGTAACTGGTTGTGACTGTAACCTGCTACAGCGTGCAGCATTCACTCAACAGCATTTTGTCTCTTTGTCTCCCCCTAGTGCTGTTGGGGTGGGGATAGTTTGGCTCTAGAAACTGAACCAGAGAAACCAGCCTGTGTTGAAGAAATCACTTTTTGCATTATCGATATGTGACACCTTTGATCACCTAATAAGGTACATCACAAGCAGTCTGTTGAAAACAACTACATAGCAAGGTATATCTTTAGATATATCTGTATATCAGAGATTTGAAATGTTAATTAATTGGTTCTGTCATTGATGTGCATTGGGTTGCCTTATATTTAAGTCAGAAGATTCACATGCAATATGTGATTAAGTAGAATAGGAATGACAGCATGTTAGCCCTTTTTGTTGACATGAGCTCCTACCACTGATCAAGTCTTTGCATGAAGTGAGCTGGACACTTTCACCAAACTCTAGGGCTAAAAATTAGTCCAACTCATGTCTTATCAAATTTACAAAACTTAGCACTCTGGCTGTGCTGATCAATGTTTTTGGAGTTAGTAGTATACACCAAGAGCCACAATTATTTATAATGATTTGAAAAAAAAAAGTCACCATTCACCAAAAATGTGCTTCTTAGAATTTCTCTTAACCAAACTGGCTTGTTTGTCCTGAAAGACCAACTGTCAATCACATCTGGGCAGTGCACATAAGCCCTCTAACGCCAATCAGTCGCCTTTCCTATCTTTAAATGAATCCCGTGTGCAAGCCCTTTAGATATAGGCTATATCTACTGTACATATCATCATCATACAAATATATAGTAATATTGATTTTAAAAAAAGGTGACGAAAATGGGTTAAAACTGCATAGTTTGCAGACCCACAAAATATCAACAGTGCACATCCTCAAAATATGCAAAATAAAAATGTTATTTTTGTATGTAGGCCTACCTGATAATTACTTTAGTTTAATGTATTTATATGCCACTTTGTTTGAACATGCAGATTATTATGGTTACTACTTCCAAACGGTAAATATAATCTGGTCGAAGTTTTAAATCAATAGATAAAAATGATTGAAATCACAATGGAACGACTTTAACCTCCAGGACAGGTCGCCAGTTATTATCAGAACCAAGCACAGCGCTCGATCGCCAGTTTTCCATCTGGCTGGACAGAATTAAAGTTAGCACTTACATTTAATAGGCCTAAATTGACAGAGGGTTATACCAAAAATATCAGGAAAGCGTTAGGCATAATTTAATTTATGACAGACTTCTGGAGTGCTGCAGTCCACTCAAAGCTCTGCGTGTTCAGGTCTTATTCACATTGCTTATTTAAAGAATTTGGGCCTGGAGTCTGCATTAACCAACTGTAGCTAGAGCACTCTCTGAAGGAGGCCCTTCCCGCTGTCAAGTGACCCAAGAGAAAGCGTCTACGGTCCACAAACCCCGCCCATCTGCAGAGCGACCTGGACCTCCATTCAAACGCAACCAAACTCTGCGGGATGAGAAACGATTCTTTGCAGTCCAGTCTCAGAACGCTTGGAAGGAAATAGGCAGAGCAAACCGAATAAACTTAATTATAAAGAAAGTAGGTTTGTCGTAGCGTAACGTTAGCTAGCTAGAAAGGTCGAACAGTAATTCAAAAGATATTGACAAGTGGTTGCTAGCAAGTGAGCAGCTAGCACGCTAGTATTTCAACAAACTGCAAACATGGCGAGCGCCTCCTACCACATCTCCAATCTTTTGGAGAAAATGACATCAAGTGACAAGGATTTCAGGTAAATATCTGGAAGAGCGCCTACACAAATCATGTCATGTTGACGTAGAGGTTTCTAAATTCATGATTTAGGCTTTTTTGTTTACAAATACCTACGGTCAAAGGAAAATAATGCGCTGAGAGGAGGCCTCTAGCTTGGCTAGTTAGCTCACGTTAGCTAGTAGTAGCAAGCTAGCTAGCCAAGTAGTTAACGTTAGCTAGCTAACTAAAGTTTGATTTTAAGTTTGCTCATTGTGTTTAGCTACTCTCAAACGTCGCCATTATCATACCAAACTAAGGATATCTAATATTATACATCGACAGGTACTATTGTGGACTCACTGCAGCTACCGGTGCTCTTTTGAGGGGAAAAAAACTTAAGCGCAGTTGAATAGCACTGATGTGCAGAAAGCCCGCAAGCTATCGCTTATTTGTCATTGGGTGACGTTAGCTGCAACTTTAGCATGCTAACAGCAGCTAACGTAATGTAACATTTCATAGCAATAGTGGACCAAAGACAGTGCCAGCTTCAGCTAACATCAGTTGCGCGTCTCGTGGTGGTTGCTCGTCTCTGGGGGTGGTTTATTGATTTAAGTAGGAGAAGACTAGTTTTCGAATTGAGCTGTCTTATTGCCTAAGCTTCTATTGCAGACTAACGTTATTCTGCCAGCTATGCTCGTCACACACCCTCAAAAGTTTTGTTGTGAAATAGTTATTAATAATATTAGCTTTCGTATTTGCTGATCTTTGTGTTTCCATCCATCAAATGTTACCTGCTAAATACTGTAGTGCTGGTGGTTAACCGCAATGGGGGTCAGTGCAGTACTGTTCTAACTTGAACCCTGGATTATTTTAACGTAATATACAGTTTTATGGCTCCTTGTGTCTTTGCGTTGCGTCAAAACAACTTAGAGTGCGTGTGAATGGGATTTGCGGTTAGAACATAAGGGGTTAGCACTCGTGCCAACACATTTTTTAAATGTACTATATAGATGCAGCTAGTATATAAGCCATTTGTTGCATGGCTTTATCCAAAGAGACCTAGAGCAACCTACTTTAAAAACGTGATGTGAACCCCCCCCCTAACTTTTAGGTAACAGGAATCGCACTGTTGACAGAATTGTTATAGCTTGTTACCCTAGGTTACCTTGCTAGTCCTATGGTCTTTACCTGCCCAACCCTGTGTTTGCTTAGGTTCATGGCTACCAATGACCTAATGTCGGAGCTGCAGAAAGATTCTATCAAGTTGGATGATGACAGTGAAAGGAAGGTGGTCAAGATGATTCTGAAGCTGCTCGAGGACAAGAATGGAGAAGTTCAGAACTTGGCTGTCAAATGGTGTGAAAACAAACTTGTGCACACACGCAGTAAATGGGCTACACCCTAATGGAGGCACAATATATACAGCATTCTAAGACAGTTTTGCAAAACTATATGGTTAAGAATAAAACATCACAGTAGAGAATTTTTGTTGCATTCTGTAATCTGACTGAGCCCTCTAAGGTGTGCGTTGATTGTTCTGGTCAGTAAGTGGCGTTTGTTTTCCAGCCTGGGGCCTCTGGTGAGCAAGGTGAAGGAGTACCAGGTGGAGACCATCGTTGACACGCTTTGTACCAACATGCTGTCTGACAAGGAGCAGCTCCGAGACATCAGTAGCATTGGCCTGAAGACGGTCATCGGGGAGCTTCCCCCCGCGTCCAGCGGCAAGTGCACGCACACACACACTGTTTATATGCTTGAGTTTTTTTTCTGACGGCATCATTCTGCTTTCTTCTTGTGAGCAGGCTCTGCACTAGCGGCCAGTGTGTGTAAGAAGATAACAGGCCGTCTGACCAGTGCTATCGCTAAACAGGAAGATGTCTCTGTTCAGCTGGAGGCTCTAGACATCATGGCTGACATGCTGTGCAGGTAATTACACGGTTACAGTCACTGGTGTTAGCTGACTGTCATACAGTCAGGGAGATGGAGGCATCTACTAAATAAACTGCTCTTAAAGTACAGTCCATAAAAGAGTGGTTAGTGGGAAAGAGCTGGAGCCACGTGGCCTGCTCAGTGATAACAGTGCCTGAGCTAAGTAACTGCCATCATCTTTGGTAAGAGTTGTTGACTTCCCAGACAGGGGGGCCTGCTGGTGAACTTCCATCCATCCATCCTGGCATGCCTTCTGCCCCAGCTGACCTCTCCTCGGCTGGCCGTGAGGAAGAGGACCATCGCAGCTCTGGGTCACCTGGTGATGAGCTGTGGGAACCTGGTCTTCATAGAGCTCATAGAACACCTGCTGGCGGAGCTGGGTCGCAACGACAACATGTCCACCACCAGGACATACATCCAGTGTATCGCTGCCATCAGCAGGCAGGCTGGACACAGGATTGGTACGGACACACCCCTCTCAGCCCTGGAAAACAGAAAAAAAAAACACTCGCACGGTTGCACCTGCATTACACAATGCTGGGCAGTTGAAATAAGGAGTCCACTTGATCTAGCTGCTTTGTGTTTTTCTTTGGATTCATGTGTGTGCTGAATGACCGATGTGTCTGTAATGCTTGTCCTCTGCCTAGGTGAGTACCTGGAGAAGATTATCCCCCTAGTGGTGAAGTTCTGTAATGTTGACGATGACGAGCTCAGAGAGTACTGCATCCAGGCCTTCGAGTCCTTCGTCAGGAGGTACACACACACACACACACCATGGATTGGGACTTGAGTCGCACTTAAATTGCAAACACAGTGACTTGAGACTCGATTTGCACTCGAGATGTAGAACTCGTGAACATTCTTTATTTTTGGGTGGGGGGGTGGCATTTAACTGTCTGACGAGCTCAATGTAACAGCTGCGGTATCAAAACAAAGAATGCTGAATCGACCACATCAAGCTTTAGCCGGCACCTAAAAAACGCACCTGCATATGTCACGTTATATTGTACACTTTATCTCACTGACTTTTTCTTTGCAATAAGATTAAGACATTCGTCTATGATGTATTTCTGCTATTCCCAATCAAGATGAGAGTTCTTTCTCTTGGAGCCTGTGTGTTAGGGGCGGGGGCAACTGTTTTCTCAAACGCTGCAGCACACACAAATAGACCCGACTCTAAGTGACAAAGGCGGCGAGAACGTTAAAAAATGTGGTTCCACTTCACTAGAGTTGATGCTGACAATGCTTGTTGCAAGACCTTACATGTAAGGGCGGAAACACGCAATCTGCAGTTCATGTCGTCATGGCCCCATCCACGGTAAGGTATGCTAGCCCTGCTAGTAGTAGCCTAGAACCCACACACAAACTTATCTACATTAGACTTCATCGTTAAAAGGAACTGTTAGCCAGCTGATTAATCAGCTATGGGTGCGTTCATAAATTAATCAAATAATGGTTTATTTTAAATTTCGGTTATCACATTATTGTTTATAATAGTGATCTGTTCATAACGATGCTGTTACATTTTGCTTTTAAAGAATGTCAATTTATATACAGTACACATGAGAAAATAAAGCAATGTTAAATCTGATAAGATTGCTGCCCCTTAGTCTCTATCCATTTTTAAGGCCCCCTCTCTATATTCAGAACAAAAGATTCATATAGTCTGCAACATTGGCTTAGAACCAGTTCTTCTCTCAGAACAATGTGTTTCCAGATGTGTTTTTGCTACACATAAGAGACTAACCAGATAGCTCAGATTTGACTTGAACTTGCAAAAAATGACTTGTGAAGGCACACACACACATACACACACTCATACACTCTTCAGTCTGATTCGGAGTGGGATTGATAAATCTTTTCAACACCTAATTTTCCTATTTGACAGTTGCACAGAACCTCATTTCCAGTTGCATACACATGGTATTTATTTCACCAGGTGTCCCAAAGAGGTGTATCCCCATGTTGCCACGGTGATCAGCCTGTGCCTGCGCTACCTGACCTATGACCCTAACTATAATTATGACGATGAGGATGATGATGACAACGCCATGGACGCTGAGGCCAATGACGAAGACTACCAAGGTAAACACACACACACACACACAGCCACTCTCTTATTAAACACACTGCAAACACACAAACATGACACTGCTCTTAATGGTCTCTGTGTCCATAGGAAGTGATGATGAGTACAGCGACGATGATGATATGAGCTGGAAGGTTCGCCGTGCAGCAGCCAAGTGTTTGGACGCTGTGGTCAGCACACGGCACGAGATGCTGCCAGAGTTCTACCGCTCCGTCTCCCCTGCCCTGGTGGCCCGCTTCAAGGTATTGAAGCATGGTGACCATGCTAACCCTAACCCTAACCCTCCCCTGCCCTGGTGGCCTGCTTCAAGGTGACTACATGCGCTCTCACAACTAGTAGGGCTAGCTAACTTGACCGTGGTGGCTTAGTGGGTAGGACTACTACCTGGTGACCAAAAGTCATGATTTAAAATTCCACCTGAGAACACCACTACTAGTGTGCCCTTGAGCAAGGCAGTTAACGCTAACTTGCTCCAGGGGGACTCCCTGTAATCTAATTTGAAGTTGCTTTGAATAAAAGTGTCTGGTAAATGACGTTAATGTAATGTTTAACTAATACAGGTAGGCTACATGGTAGCCCTGCAACTAGTAGGGTAAATGCATGGCGACACAGTAACTCATAGTGGCATGGCTGGTTTGTTTTTCAGGAAAGGGAAGAGAACGTGAAGGCAGATGTGTTCCACGCCTACCTGTCACTGCTGAAACAGACCCGCCCTGCTCAGAGCTGGCTGACCGACCCAGATGCCATGGAACAGGGAGAGACACCCCTGACCATGCTGCAGAGCCAGGTACACACACACACACACTCACACAATGCTGCAGTGCCGAGTACACACACACACACACACACACACTGTGCTGCAGAGCCAGGTAAACGCCAAGGTTATTATCGTTTACTAACGAAATTTTGAAAACTACAAAGGAACAAAATATCCGCGAACTGACATAAAAATAAAAACGAGGTTTTCCTGAAACTGTATTTAGTGTTTACAAAACTGTCTAAAATAAACAAAAATTGTAGAGGACATTTCTTCAGTTTTCATCTTTGTCAATTTCTTTTCTACATAAAGCTGGATGAACCAAAGGGGCATACGAGAAATCTTGATACCCCTGTAATGAGTCAAACATTTGCATAAAAACAAATCCTATTTGAAAGTAATCTGATATTTGTCCGAGCAAGTTCCTAGCTCTTTCTTTATTTTTTAACTAGCTAGCTAGGATTGCATACGGTTCATGCTCTACATGTGAGACACAACTTGTCACCCAACTTGGGTTAAACATAAAGGTCTCTTTGGATGGATAGGAAGGATTGCTAGATTAGTAAAATGTGTGTGCATAATTCCACCGTCCCACGCACGGCGAGACAGCCAGAAGTGCACACAGATTTCGGTTTAGTGTCAAGGAGGTAAATTTGCATTTGGGAACACTTGCGTTGGCCCAGTTATGATGGACATCTTGTTAAATAAATATCCAGTTACAAATATCTGACACTGGAAATTATTGCATCACATTACATTTTAAAGATGAATTAAAATCTCTGGAGCACCAGTCATTTTATAAAACATTTAAAATATTCAGCTTAAACGTATAAATGGTGTGTTTTTTCTGCAAAATACATTTGATTACTTTGTTAAAATCCTCAAAAATGTAATCTTCTCCTTCTGCCTGATTTAAAAATTCCTAAATCTGAGTTGCCCCGCCCCCCTCTATTGAAATACCCACCCAGCCCACGCCCCCTCCTCTGCCGGCCACATACTTGCTCCCGAGTCACTCTGCCCATGAATGGTGGTTGGTTTAAAATGGTTACTTAAAAATGTGATGTCACAAATCTGGCTTGTCTGAACTCGCCTGTTTGAGACTGTCCTTGCACTGCAGTTTCAAAGCAGAAATGCTCAGCCACGGTGTTGGCTGCTTATCTTGCTCCTGATATGTCTTGTAGCACATGCAAAACACCACAAAGACATGTTAAGGATAAAAACTTGATTTTCACTGGAGGGGGTCTATAAAATGTGACGTACACTTGGGCCTAGAGTATATTTTATATGTGCAATTGTCCCAATACAAATTAGCGCACCTTAAGAAATGACAAGGTATTCGCTTTCAAATAATACTGCACACTTTCATATGACACGTAAACTTATTCAGTTATTGGTTGTTCAATGAAGGTATGTCTTTAATTATAGGCAAACACAAACATATTTTTTACATTGTTGTATCCGTTAAACATATAAATAACAAAGCAAATCTCGGACCTATTTTGAGTTTAGTACCGTACGTGCTTGTAGGCATCAGCAGTGGTCCAATTGTTTAAAAATTAACAAGGGGGGTGGTAAAATATCTGACCGTGTGTGTGTGTATATATATATATATATATATATATACACACACACATACACTGCTCAAAAAAATTAAAGGTACACTTTTTAATCAGAGTATTGCATCAAGTCAATTAAACCTCTGGGATATTGATCTGGTCAGTTAAGTAGCAGAGGGGGTTGTTAATCAGTTTCAGCTGCTTTGGTGCACTAGAGGGGCAACAATGAGATGACCCCAAAAACAGGAATGGTTTTCCAGGTGGAGGCCACTGACATTTTTTGCCTCCACATCTTTTCTGACTGTCACTAGTTTTGCATTTGGCTAGGGTCAGTGTCACTACTGGTAGCATGAGGCGATACCTGGACCCTACAGAGGTTGCACAGGCAGTCCAACTCCTCCAGGATGGCACATCAATACGTGCCAT
>JAVQIZ010207270.1:0-13436 GCA_036023535.2 Galaxias brevipinnis
CAATTTGTTATTCATTACTGATGTATTATTAATTTTGCCTACTACGATTGCTGAATTAGAAAGTAGTTTTATTCAGGCTGCATGTGATTTGGCAATGTCATGAAAAGTACTCGGATCGGCGAGTACTGAAGTTTAAGTATCGGCACTGGTATCGGTCATCCAAAAATGATATCGGTGCATCTCTAACAATAAGAGATAATATTTGCTCTGCAGTCGCTGTGTGTGGGTGTGTGTGTGTGTGCGAGTGTGTGTGTGTGTGAATGCAGCTGTTTGCTTGTCCCCCTCCATCAGCAAGGGTCCGTCCCTTCAGATGTCTGTTGCTATGGTAAAACATCCCAGATCCCTATTGGCCAGGACCTCTAATTAGGCCTTTCCTGTAGACTAGCTCATCTACATGACATAGTCCACTTGGGCTAGTGAGGTCACAACAGACACTGGTGACACTTCTCGCTAAACAACAACTACTTTCAAAAACTGAACCTACAGGCGCAGGTGTAGAGGAGCACTCACACACTCTAAATCAAAGCACATTTCACATACTATTATGGCACAGAAACTTATCCATATTGTTTCAAGCAAGAGCTGGACACAACATTTGTATCCCCCTGCGAGGGAAATGGATCCCCCCAGACTGGTGGACAGGGTATAGCAAGTCTACTGTTGGGCTGAAAGTTGTCCTCTGCTCTATTTCTCCTGAGGAGTCCTAGTGACACTCTACATAGGCCTACACCTCTTCATAGTAGGGGTGTAAAAAAAAAATCTAGTCCTATTCACTGGAGTGTCACAACATTATGTTTAGCGATACTGTATTGATTCTGACAAACCAAGTATTTATTTCTTTTAAAACCTTTTTTTTAAGGCAAATTTATGTTCATTCCTTGGCTCAGATTGCACAAACAGTTGTGCTATGATGTTGGATGTTACCAGGACTGTGATAAATACCAATGCAGATCCCACAGTTTTGTTATGCACATAACTGCTCTTTATCCTATAACATTATCCTATATAATGCTCTTTATCCTTAATAGTCAAAAAAAAAAAAGCAATATGATCGCCTTGCTTACAGTATCATATTGAATCGTAACCCCTGTATTGTGATACGTACTGTATCGCCAGATTCTTGCCAGTACACAGCCCTACTTCATAGCTGTTAGCCTCGTTGGCTATAGTTAGCCAGCCAGTTCATTTACCCTTGGCAGAACTATCCCAGCGGGAGCACTAGAGGTGTACTGTAGGAGCCTATGGATCACCTTAGCTAAAGGGTGCCTGTGTAGGAAGACCCTGAGAAAAGCAGACAGTCATCACTCATTGTGGCTTTTTGATCACTCACTGACACTGCAGACAAGGCATAAGAACCTAAGTGGGCCATTTAGCTATCTTTCAGTGTGTGCGTGTATCACTGTGTGTGTGTGTGTGTGTGTGTGTGTGTTTACGTGTGTGGCTATAAACAAACACACATGTACAAAGGCATTTTACAGTTGCTCTACTTATGCAGTGTTTGTTTACCTTGTGAAGAGCTCAGCGATGCCGAACCTCTTCGGCATCAGCCTCTGTTCTGTCGGGTCAGATCCACTGTCTGAACAGTCTGGGAGATTATCCGGGGCACTTTGACGTCGGCTCATCTCTGCGTAGCCTTCAGCCCCAAAATACAAGTCCCCTTCCTCCGGAGAGAGAGGGGTAGCATCGCAGCTCCGCGAGACTGCGGCGTTCGGGATAGTCCTCAAACTCTGGGGTCTGGCAGGCAAGATGCTCGCGCTGTATTCTTCGTCTCTCGAGCTGGTCTCCGTATGCTGACTGTCGCTGGTTTGGTTTGAGTGCGTGGACAGGCAAGGTGAAGGCATGGGCAGTTTGGCACTTGGTTCTAAAGGGATACCCTCGGGCTCCTCGACTACCGCGTCACTCACCGCTGAGCCTGAGATGTCAACCCCAGCTGCAGAAGCATCAACGGGGCATTCATGGTTCAGTCCCCCGCTGTTGCTTTCGCTCCCGTCGAATGACAAAGACGATGACCAGATGTTGTCCTCCTCCTCTTCGAGTTGACGATTGAAATCGTAAACGACAACGTCGAAAGGAACATTTGTTTTGTTTTCTGAAAAACAATCCGTGTCGGAGTCAGGGGTTGCGTTGCTGTTTACAATATGCAAGCCTCCGTTTGCTAATGCTATTTTCGCTTCTTCGTCAACAAGTTCCTGATGCAACAGTTGGATTGATAAAACGTCAATATTGCTATCATAACAAACATGCACATTTGGCTCATTGTTATTTGACAGCTGGTCAATATCCCCATTAAACAGTGTTATGTCAGAGGCTGAACTAGCTGGGTCAGTGCATATCATTTGAGCTTTGGCCGTGCATGGCACATTAGGAGAGAAAGAAGACGGCCCTTGCCCTGCGTCAGATTCGACAGCCCCGGTCCCAGGTTCACCGTAGTTTGAATCCGGGCTATACGCACAGTCTTCTGAAACCCGATCCAGCGGCAGTAACATTCCGTTCCCCTCCTCGCGCACAGCTGTGTCTGCGGGGCAGGAAACGGCATTCTGCTCGCCTTCCGAGCCCCCACCCTCTCCACCGACAGCGGCCAAATCAAAACCAACCATTGTGCACTTGTGATCGACCGATGACTCAGTAAATCCATTGAATCTGCTGTAGTTGTTGTCGCACAGGTCTGAAAACCCAATGCTTTCTTCTAAAGGACTCGGTAGAAAGTCTGTCGGTGTAACCAAATCAAGCAGTATAGAGTTCACGTGCTCTTCCGCCGACACGTCTTTGTTTACATTCCTGCCATTTCTAGCGGTATAAACATGACCCTTTCCCGTTTCACCCTCCTCACCATCCGCTGGGCATCTGTTGTTGTCCTCTACTGGTGGGCATGACTTATCCAGAATGTTGGACGAACTGTAAGTTTTACCCCCTGCCTCTTCGTTTTCGTTGACATCCACAGGGGGCAAAGCTTGCACCGATTCGCCATTCTCCAGAGTATCCATCTCCTTCAATCGGCCAAGGGAGCTTCGGGTTCCACCGTGGAATCCTGCAGCGCTGCCTCCGAATCCTGCTCCTGCTCCGTTCTCCGGCTTGTCTCGTTGTTCTTTGAACGAGCTACCATTTTAGCCTATCATTTCAATTTCACAAAACGTTACGAGAACATGCTGTACTAAGACTTCTACTGTCACGTTACTATGCAAAAGTATCGGCCATCTCACGGATTAACCTGTGCGGGTAGATTAATGTATATCCCTTATTACCGTTCGCTACCTATTGCCAGTAGCCATCTTGGAAATAACCATGATGACGTCAGCGTCTTTTCCATGTCACTAAAAAGGGGACGCCGGGTGTTGTATTGCGTTAGGCTGACACCTGCAGTCCAAAAGTACAAATTGTTATACAGTCAATCAATTCTTAAGCACCCAAATGGGTTAAAAACCAAGAGGCAAATTATTAATTTAATAAATAGATAACAAATTATATGGTTGGAAAAAATTTACGCTTGTTCTAGCTTATTAGGAATGCGCCAATTATTATGTATTTTTTTGATTTGGTATATTTGGATTTGGTAAAATCATTTTCTATTTTTCATCACTCGGGGAGTGACTTGGGACAGCATAAAAATATGTAGCCTTCACTATTTTATAGGCGTACCTAACGTGATTGTAATATTATGCCACAAGGCTATGTTATATTTTCTTTAAAAAATTATGCTCAGATCAATTACGCTACCACTTTGATGGTAATCAGCCTTGACAAATATCTTCTCGCTCCATAACGAATATACTTTTCTCAGTCTGAGCTGTGAATAATTTGTACTCGCGCATCTGGGTTTGTGCTGTCCAAGGTGCTGAACAGTCCCCTCGTACCTTGCCTGGAGAGATCAGTTTACAACACAAGCATTGTATTTCGTTAATGAGATATTTACTTGGCCAATTCGCGATTATCTGGTGCCCGTTTTTGCAATTTTTAAGAATGTTAAATTCGCACATATTATTTTCCTCAAAATGTTTACTTGCGTAGATACACTGTTGATTCTCACTATTATTAGCCGAATAAACATTTCACTGCAGCTCCACCAGCAACTGGGCAAGAAGTGCAAACCGCTTGACCAGCAAGTAAAGGTTAAGACCATTCACTAAACCAGATATCCAAAGAGAGAGGGGGGACAGAGAGCGACAGAGAGAGAGAGAGAGAGAGGGGGGGGGGGGGCGAGAGAGAGAGATAGAGAGAGAGAGAGAGAGAGAGAGCGAGAGAGAGAGAAAAGAGAGAGAGGGAGGGAGAGTTATTTTTGTCAAACCTTCACCGTTCGTACAAGCAGTCAGAGGATGAGCGGTATATTGCCAAAAACTCCGCGTGATTAAAGTGAATCTATTTGAATATTGCGGCAATATATATTTTTTATTTAAGGCTTAAGGCTACAAATGGAAAACTATACGGAAAATAATTTTACGCGAGTTCTATCTGAACTCAACGGGACAGAAGATGAGGAGGAAATCCGCGGTAACGGGGTGCGCGCACTCATTGGTTTCATACTGTTTCTCCTCATCGTGTCCACACTCCTGGGGAATATGCTCGTGTGCGCCGCCGTGGTCAAATTCAGACACCTGCGATCCAAGGTTACAAACTTTTTCGTCATATCTTTGGCAGTGTCGGACCTTTTCGTGGCCGTACTCGTGATGCCCTGGGAGGCTATTTCTCAGGTGACGGGCACGTGGCTGTTTGGTCGATTCTGCGGTATTTGGATAGCATTTGACATCATGTGTTCCACTGCCTCTATCCTAAACCTTTGCATTATCAGTGTGGATAGGTACTGGGCCATCGCCAGTCCGTTCAAGTATGAACGGAAGATGACACACAGAGTGGCCTTTGTAATGATTGGAGTCGCGTGGACTCTCTCCATCCTCATCTCGTTCATCCCGGTGCAGCTAAATTGGCACAAGGCGGCGGAGGAGGACATGGCGGTTGATGCCAACTTCACCAACGTAACAGAAAATTGCATTGCAAATTTAAACAAGACATATGCCATCTCTTCTTCTCTCATAAGCTTTTATATTCCCGTGGTCATCATGATTGCTACCTATACGAGGATTTACCGGATTGCGCAAATGCAAATACGCAGGATATCCTCACTAGAAAGAGCAGCGGAACAAGCACAACATAACCAGCGCCCCAACGATTGCGCACACGAAAATTCCCTCAAAAATTCCTTCAAAAAAGAAACCAAAGTTCTCAAGACCCTCTCTATAATAATGGGTGTTTTTGTATTTTGCTGGTTGCCCTTTTTTGTCTTAAACTGCACAGTTCCTTTCTGTGATAGTCCGTGCGTAAGCGACACCACGTTCACTATCTTCATTTGGTTCGGCTGGGCAAATTCCTCTCTTAACCCAGTGATTTACGCATTCAATGCAGATTTCAGAAAGGCCTTTACGACTATTTTGGGCTGCAATAAACTCTGCTCAAGTACAACAGTGGAAACCGTTAATTTCAGCAACGAACTCGTGTCCTACCATCACGACACAACCTTACAAAAAGACGCACAGGTCTTGGTTGCCGCGCAACATCCCCACGCTATCTCCCACGTCGAGGAAGATGCCAGCGCACCGTTCGACAAAGTTTCTCTCATTTCCGACGAATCAAGAAATCACAAAAACTTGCTGTTGCCCGCCATCGTTCAGTTTGAGTGTGATGGCGAGATATCGTTGGATACTATAACGCCGTTTACCTCTGCAGGAGGTATGGAGTGCGTTACATTGCCCGGGCATATGCACGAGTAGAGCTGTCGCTGTTTGTACGGGGGCTTGTGCCTGCGACAGCTTTTAGGTGACTGAATAACTGTACGTTTATAACTGTGCAATGCTCAGCAAACATCTGTACCCAAATGTGGGCACAGGTCTTTTTTTCCACTTCGAAAATAACAATGACTATGTAGCAGTTTAACGCTCAGACAATGCCAAATTCAAATAAAAAAACACATGGAAATTAGTTTGAAACCACATCTGCAACCATAAATATTCTGCTTCTATTTGCACTTTCAAGAAAGTTGAAACATTTATATCAATTTCTGTTACCGAAGAAAATTATAGGGCCTATATCCTTTTTTCATTTGCTATTCTGCTTCTTTTATTTTTTATTTTTCTTTGCAAGATTCCACTGTGAAGTGTAATTAGGTAACATATCCTCAGATGATAGCTTGGCCTATGGGCTACAAGGACGTGTACCTTAATTAGCCAACACTTTTGGGTCTGTCTTAAAAAAGAATTCATGAATAAGAAATAATCCTTGCACCTTAGTTTGAATGTTTAATCGGAGTACTAGTGTAGATTATGACCAAAGCGGGAGTCATTGTAAGTACATTGTGCATGAGATTGAAATAAGTGACAGACATAATTTTGAAAAATAGATTGCTGAAACAATAAAAACATGGATGAATTCTGGATTGCGCTGAATGTATTTTTTCAGGCGTTACAACAGAAGTATAGGCATATGGTTTTACTGAGAGCATCTGCGTGTCACCTTTTTCCTTTGTCTAGGGCTGCTGCTTGATTGGGAATTAGTTAGTGGATTATAGTGGAGCCATGGAGACCATGGTGCCCATAACACACATACAATTTATAGGAAAGATAGAAAGAAAGAAAAAAAGAAAGAAAGAAAGAAAGAAAGAAAGAAAGAAAGGAACGGAGGGAGGAATAGTAGGATTTGATCTGCTGATAACTAGGATAACACAGGTAGAGAAATCTGGGGGGTTCTATAAACAATGCAACTCAATGAAATAACTATGACCAACAGGTAGCTCATACCTCTTTCTCCTACTGTCATGCAATATTGTTGTCAGTACCTCTGCTAAACCAGGCTGTGTGTGTGCTGGGAGATGTGACATCTGCTTCTGAGAACAACAGAAATGGTGACTATACCTTTGGAGAGAGCTTTCGTCTGAGAACAAAGCTCCTTTTTATCTTCAGAGAAAGGTACACAGGTTAAAAAACAGAGATAGCATCATGTGAGGCTGGACCCTGGATATGCCACAGGTGTGTGTGTGTGTGTGTGTGTGCGCGCGCACACGCGAGTGCGTGTGTCTTGAGTTTGTGAGTGTGTGTTTGCGTGAGAGTGTGATTGTGTGTGTTAGTGGGTATATGTGTGTGTGAGTGTGTGCGTGCGTGTGTGGGTGTAAGTGTGTTATGTTAGCCATGTCTTTTTGGTAGTGTGTGACTGTGAGGGATTAAGGCCAGCCAACTAAAAGGCTGTATGTGTGTGTGTGTGTGTGTGTGTGTGTGTGTGTGTGTGTGTGTGTGTGCGCGTGTGTGTATGTGTGTGGGACAGAGAGCTAGACTTCTGGATAACATCAGTGTGTATTCCTATTAATTCAAACAATTAGAGGTGTGAAGTTGTACTGTAAATGCTAAATGTGTGTGTGTGTTCTCGTAGGTTACGTTTTTTACTCTGAGTGTGTCTATTCATGACAAAGCCACAGCCAGTAAAATGTGACATTTCTTGAATATGAGAATGGTATTTCATAATGACATTAACACTTATCACCCCCCTCTCACATTCATTCCTTCCCATTCTACATAACTAGGGCAGCAGTCACACACCAGAATAGATAGTAATTAGTTTTACCTTTTACTATTTGACATTTCAGTTAAAAGACTCTCTGTATCTTCGTCTATATTTGTTGAACGAATTAAGGTCAGATTGTGATGAAGTTTCTAAATTTGTCATAACAAAATTCATGGACAGTCTGCCTGCTCCCCTTATCGTTTGGTTTCTGAAGAATTTAAAGGTGCAGTATTTAAGTTTGAATTTCTAGCAATAAATTACATTTTTAATGTTTTTTTGCGTTAGTTACATACCTCCTGGAGGATATCATTGAACCAAATGCTCAGAGAGAAGGTGCACTATATATGAGAGTCCTGGGCCCTGTATTCAACTTTTAAAAAATCTAGGGACGCCCACCTATAGCCAACCAATCAGGAGAGTTTTTGCAAGGAGTAAGGGCTACCTGCCTGTCAATCACCTCACGTGCATACTCCTCCTTCTTAGAGTGTCACCCTCCAAACAAGCTTGTTATAATTCGCGTCGCAGTCAAAAGTAGCAGCGATATGCGAACTAGTTACAAGGCGGCTGAAGTCGTTGCATGTCGTCGCAAAAGACTTTGCTTGTCAAATCGCTAAGTGCAGTTTTAGAAGTTTCGTGCCAGATTTATGTCAAAAAGGTATTATTAATTTACATGCATATGTTGGATATACTTCGCAACGTACAGTAGCTATGGTGCCAATCGCAGCAAAATAAAAACGATTGTTATGCACTAGCTCATACTAATAGGGGAATACAATTATGAAATAATTTTTGTTAACGTTAGCTAACAGTATGTCGTTACTATGGAAACGGTCATTTGTGTCTGTGCTCGTTGCTTTGGTGTGAACCACTCAGTTTTAGAGTGTTTACGATAAGATGTTTGGGATTCTTTTGTTTCTCACCTCGGAATCAGACATCGCTTTATGCGTTGCCTTGCTCAGGCTCATGAAGTGAAGTCAGAGCACGCACGGGAATGTGTGGAATGGGCGGGACCAAAGACTAGGGAGGTTGGCCTTTTTGAGTGTTGTGATTCAAATTCTTGCCATTTTTCCCCCAATTCTCTAGAACTACATACTGCACCTTTAAACAATGTTTAAGTACAAAACACACCGCTCTTTTATGATTAACAAGAGTTTCGTAGTTCATTCCTGGAAATGGGTCATATTCTTTAATTTCTTTTTAGATAGAACCTTTAAAGTATCAACAGAAAGGTAAAAACATTCTGCTTTGGTTTTGACGTTTCAACCAAACATCAAAGAAAACCTGCATTCGCATTTTCATAGAAAGAAGAATTCCCTCCCTGCTCAAACTATGGGACAGTGTGATGTCTGTAACAACACCCAGAGCTCATCTAGACTTCCCTCCCACAGTTAAGATGTGGACTAAATAAAATAATAGTTACCCTCAACCGCCCTGCACACAAAGACTATTTCTGATCCACTGCTCGAAAGCAATTAATAATCTAGTAGGCATTGTAAGTGCTTGAATATTTCATATTTCTCAAATTAGCCTGTGTGTTCCTGCGTGATCATGTGAAATGGTTTAAGTTCATAATCTAAATTTGCATGAACAATTTGTACAGGAAAATACATCTTTTCCTTTTTTTTATCCTCTCTCTCACTTCATCTTCCCTGAGCACACAACAGTGACAACATGTTTACAATTCAGTATTATATCACAACGCTATTTATTTGTTCGTTTTTAATTTTTTTACTCAAAACGCACATTTGTTCAACAAGTGTGTACTTGTGTGGGGTGTTGTTGAGTGTGGTGGGGGAGAGTCAAGCCCCCGGCCTTGCTAGGGTTTCTCTCTGCTAAAGGGAGATTTGAGTGAGCCTTTCTTGTCTTGTTCTGGCCTCACAGTTGTAATCCCAAACCCACTGTGTGATCTGCCTGCATGCGAGGGTTAGAAAATACGAAAGGGACCGAAGATCAAGCTTCCAAACCAGCCCCCCCAAAAGAAGAACATCAAAGCAAAAGATCCAGGAGGCCATTTTGTGAATGAGTGGTGATACCAAAGTGTTTGGTGGTTGGAGCCTTTGTTTTGATAGCTTGGTATGTGCCTGTTTCTGAGTGCGTTTCGTTTTGGTTCTGATAGCTAGGCACGTGCCTGTTTGTGAGTGTACGTTTTGTTTTGGATCGGCTGTCTTGTTAGGAAAGCAGGTCCAACTCTCGTCCCCCGGTCCATGTCGGCAGCTCAGCCCACCTCTCGTTCTCGCCCCCTCACTGTGGCTCCATGTGTGTACGGGAGAATCACTTCCTCATTAAAAGGCCTCCATTTGATTGGACGGCTTTAATATTTGTCCATATTTGGCCCAGCGCACCTCAACAAAGTGCTGAGTGCAAGAAGCCATGGAAAGGGATGATTTATTTGGTGCAACACTCCCCCTCCCCGCTCCCCTTGTCCCCCCCAGCACCTCCCCCTCCCTAGGGGCCTGGAAAGACTCTAACAAGTGCCTTTAGACGTTTTAAATAGCCTTTGAATATTGATCCTTGAGGACACAGTGTAACAGCCTGTGCTTTGTGGTGGCTCTGTCTAAGTAACACGGAAAGGCAGAGGCAGAGATCAGTCCGTTTGGGTCTATGAAGAAAAGAGAGAGCGAGAGAGGAGAGGAAAACCAATGTATTTTTGGGTGACATGACAAATAGAGAGGAAATGTGTTAGCGAGTGTGACTGCGTGATTGGGTTCGTGTACATGCGTTTATTAGTGAGTGTGTTGGCAATCGCGTGTGTGTGATTGCGAGCGTGCGACAGTGTTTAACAGTGTTTGCGTAAATTGTCCGTGTGAGTTTTTGAATGTGCATGCGTGTGTATGTGTGTATATGTGTGAATTGGTCGTGTTTATCATATATGTGATCCTAATGGATCCTCCGTCTGCTGACACCTAAGCTGTCTGGCGCTGATGTATTTCAGTGCGCTGTCTGCCAGAGGGACACCATTAGGAGGAGTCCTGTTGAACTCTTTACGGCCGTGGTCATCTCTCAAGAGTTGCCTATCTGCCGGATCGTTTGATTTTAACAGAGGTCCCCAGTCTATGAGCTCAGTCAGAAAAGAAATCGATTTCTAAACTGAAGCTTGTGATGCGGCCTTTCCAAGAGACACACACACGCACACACACACAGTAAAACACTGTTTCTCTTGATTTAATAACAAGAAAAACACCTATCTTTTGACTTCTTATCCTTTGTGGCAGCCTATAGAAACACACACACACACACACACACACACACACGTGACCATACAACCTGTCCCAAACACAAGCACAAATGCATCAGCTGAACTGCATGAAAGTCTGTCTACGCTGACATGTGTGTTAAGGGGGGGATTACAGACGAATCACTTCCAAGTGTCTCTGAAACCAATTCAAACTAAAACCAGACTCTTACCGTAAACACATTCCTCCTCCGTCGACCTTCCCTGTGTCTTACTGAGATCATTTGACTTAAGATCACGTGGCACTCCACGGGTAGAGCCAGCTAACCAGTGTCTCATTAGGTAGGCCATTAGTCCCCAATCAGCCCGTAACCACGACAACGAGAACAAACAGGTGTGTGGGGACGGAGCGGTCATGGGGGGAGGGGTGGGGTTGGGGTGTTCCACCGCTGGAAAGCACCTTCCCAGTCTATAGGTTTCATATCTGACATCAACCTGGAAGGACAGCTAAGAAGAAGTTCCACGGAGTGCTAAAAAAAGAGTATGGACTACAGACTTTTTTTTGCTATGCGTTTTAGTTGGGAACATCATGGTGCCTTGTACCCATTTGATTAAATATATGAATCAGTGTAGATTATACTGTTTGGGGATCTTCGTACACAATGCAAGTGGACATAAGATACAGAAAGTAGTCAAATATTGCAGACGCTTTGCCGTGTGAAGGCCACAGAAGAAAACCAACAGAACACTCCGAAATAAATGAAATGCGAAAGAGAGAAGGAGACAGACCATGTCATTCTGTTTACCTACTGGCCGTGTCTAGCTTTCTTTTTGTTAAATCGTCTCTGCTTTCTCCCGGCCAGGTAGAATCAGGTGAAGAAGAGTAACCTTGTGCAGAGTTCTGTCCCTCCCTGCAAACAAAGCTGGCCCATAGAAAAAAAAACTGAGAGTAGAATCCACTGCAAAATAACTGTGTTAAAAAACACCCCCGCATTTATTTTACTGTTTAACCAAGCCGGGGTTGAAATGAGTTTGTTGACACTTGCGTAGCATCACCGTTTAGCCCAAAAAGCAAACCCATCCTCTGAAGCGCAGCACGCGTTTACAGCCAGTGGACAGTGTGTCCTTGACTTCATAGAGAGAAAGTAGGAACAGGCAGGGGTTCTGATCTGAGCTGTACGGATCTGTTCTCTGGGATTCTGAGCCGCTGGAAGAAAATAAAAACAAACAGACAAACGAGAAGAAGAGCATGGCTTCAGGTTCTATCGGTGGGATAAAGGTGTCGTTCAAATGGAGGATGATTGCATTGGAAAATTGCTATTGCCTGAGTTATTGAATTGCTACACATGTTCTGTTCAGCTCCTCTCTTGAGTTGGAGCTTTTGATTGCCATAACAACACACCTACACTCAGATTCCAACATAGATCTTCAAACCATGTCAATTTGAAATGTAAGACCTACTCTCTTCAGATTCCAACATAAATCTTCAAACCATGTCAATTTGAAATGTAACAGACCTACACTCTTCAGATTCCAACATAGATCTTCAAACAATGTCCATTTGATATGTAACAGACCTACACTCTTCAGATTCCAACACAGATCTTCAAACCATGACAATTTGAAATGTGACATAAAACCAACAACAAACTAATAACTATTTTACAAATATGAACAGACTTAATCTAAAATGACTGACTAAAACCTTAGTTCATAGAGTCTGCCACTTAGCAGATTATTTCATCCAAAGCAAAGCTCAGTGAGTTTTCACATCTTCAGTATGAGAGGTCACAGCTGGAAATCGGAGCCTGTAAACAGAAAAAGTCTGGGCTTTTCTCGCTAGCTTTTTATTGAGTCCTGGAAATAGGGCAATGACATCACTTACTCATAACTCTAACCACATCTCCGTCGACGACCAATCACTGTAAATAACACTGGCCTGTTGGGGGAATATTGCTAAGGCGTGTCACCATGGTAACCCGTTAATTCATCTCCGGGGACCATTTCCATAGTATTTGCATGGAACACAGGCGTCTTAGACTACTGCTGTTTATTTTCTCTTTCTCTATCTCCCCCTCTTTATCTCTCTTTCTATCTCACTCTTATTCCCTCTTTGCGTCTCTCCAACTCTTTCTCTCTCTTTCTCCCCTTCCCTCTCTGTCTCTCTCTTTCTCTCCATCTCTGTCAATCTCTCTCTCTCCTTCTCCCCCATCTCTCTCTCTCTCTCTCATATCATCCAGTCTCTCCACTCCCTCTTATAATGTCTCCTTCCTCATCCTCGGTGGCTTCACCACTAAATCGCCTGGCTGCGGCGGTTGTCGAGGCGACGGCAGAGGGGTCGCGGGTGGGACCTAATCACCGTGGTGATTGTGGCTCTGTAGTGTCTTGGAGAGGCGGCGGGGAGATGGCACGCTGATTGCGGAGCGTCCCTCAACAACTGTTTAGCAGAGATTGGCCCCTTCTTCGCCTCACCGTCAAGGACCCGCTGCCCGTTGTCCAGATCGCACACACACACACACACACACACTGTCAGGCACACACGCAAAGAAGACTTATATATATAAATAAATATACACACACACACACTCTGTCAGGAACACACGCAAAGACTTATATGTATATAAATAAATATACACACACACACACACACACTCTGTCGGGCACACAGCACACATGCAAAGAAGACTTACATATATATATATATATATACACACACACACACACA
>JAVQIZ010207279.1:0-28603 GCA_036023535.2 Galaxias brevipinnis
GTGTGTGTGTGTGTGTGTGTGTGTGTGTGTGTGTGTGTGTGTGTGTGTGTGTGTGTGTGTGTGTGTGTGTGTGTGTGTGTGTGTGTGTGTGTGTGTGTGTGTGTGTGTGTGTAAGCAAGAAGGCATGCTGGGGCTAGCAGGTTATCTCTTGATCTTGTAACCCTCTTGAAAAGAGCTGTGTTTTAACAGATTGAGGAGTTAATGGAAGTGAAACTGGCTATAAAAGCTCTCTCAAGCTCTCTTCTCACTAAAGCCTCTCGTCCCCCTTCCCCCACTCTCTGCCTCCTTCCACCCACACACCTCTCTCTCTCTCTCTCTCTCAGGTGTGCCAGGCTTTTCAGCCTGATCGACAGCCTGTGGCCCCCTGTGAAGGCCCCCCAATTACCGAGAAACACGCCCAGCTGTCAGAATGTAGGTTTTTGAGGTCATGTGTTTGGAGCGGCACATTCTCCTGTCGCTCCTCTCTCTGAGACTGGCCTTGTATTGTCAACCACACTGTTGCATTGTGACTTTAAATGCAATACACCACCTATGGTTAGGAAGTTACACACTACTATTGCATATGCCTTTAATGTATGACATCTGAATGTATTAGACACTTTCCCCCCCGCCAAATTTTAAGTTGTTAATAAACATATGGCCTTGCTTGGTTTTACTTTAGGACAGTGGAGCCACAGGCCCTGCTCCTAGTTTCTGCTACCTGTTGGCAGGCCAGGAGGCCTCTGTGACTCTGGTGGAGGACACTGTGTCCCCGTTCTATCTCCCCCACGCCCAACGCACTCTACGACAGATACTGCAGGTGACCGGCCTCACAAACACAGAGACAAACCCAAGGTCTAAAACTCCACCTCGTAAGCTAGTGATCGAACTGAGTTCATTTGGCGTTGAAATGTCTGAAACAATTCTTTTGTTTCGTTCCAGGGTGAGGCCAGCAGCGTTCGCTGCAGCTTTGTGGCAACAGTCATACACAAGAGAATACAGGTACTCCATTTTTGTCATCTGCATTGTGTGAAAACGCCTACTCCGGTATTCTATTTCAGTCCAAAAAAAAAAAAAAAGAGGTCAAGAAGCAGCTCGTTTGGCTGTGGTACGTTGGCAGCGATTGCTCTGAGATCATCACAAACTGATGGTCCGATAAGAGCCTGCTCTGACGTCGAGCCTGCCCTCATATCTTTGTGTGGGGACTGTAGACCGGCCTATCCGGGTCCCTCTACCTTTCTCGCCATTGATCAGTGAAACCTTTACACTTTGTCCAGAATGTAAATGGAGAGATAAGGGCGCTGAACAAAGCCCTGGACTTTGTCACCCACTCACTCCACACCAGCTAGACCAGTCTAACATGTCAGTGTTTGAGGAGACCACTGTAGTGTGTGTGTGTGTGTGTGTCTGTGTCTGTGTCTGTGTCTGTGTCTGTGTGTGTGTGTGTGTGTGTGTGTGTGTGTGTGTGTGTGTGTGTGTGTGGCCGAGGATATGAATCATAGAAATCGAACCACCTGTATTTCTATGTACAGGCACAGAGAATGATGTTATTACCTGATAACATTGAATTGGGGGAGCTGTATTTTCAAAGTAAACTTTGGCCCTACTTCTCAGATAACATTTTGTTTCCTGCTCGCCATTTCACTCTCTCATTCCACTTTTCACAATGAGAGTACCCTCCCCCCTTTGCTTGTCCTTATTTTCTCCCTTGTTTCTATCCAGTCTCCCAGCAGTGATCTAAGCCAGCCAGAGATTTGGCTGGTCGTGACGGACCCCAGTCTCCAGGAGGAGGAAGAAGAGGAGGGGCATGAGGGCATGTGCAGACGCACGCTGGCTGTGTGCGTGACCACTTCATGCGTGCTCAGCACCTCAGTCGTCACAGCGCTGTGCTCCTCCCGTGCCTGCTCTGTGTCATTCAGAGATGCAGTCAGAGAACATGGTACTGTGTCCTCCACCCCACCACGCTCTTTGATGTGACCTTAATTGTATCTCTAGTGTACAGGAGTCATAGCAGAAATCTAGTGTCTTTGGTTTCTGTCACCTTTCCGGATTTCATTCACACATTTCAAAGTTTAATTGTGACCAAAAGAAAAGACCTCCTCTAACCTTTTTTTGTTGTTGTAAGTAATACCCTTTTCTCTCACTGGCTCAGGTGCCTTCCTGTGTGTGGAGCAGTCTATTTTGGAATTGCACACACCCGGTCCAGTAGTCCGCCAGGAGGGCACAGCCGAGCCAGAATCCCCAGCACAGCCCCAGGACCAGCATCACGCTCAGCCCCGGTCTGTGAGACTGGATCCCCTTGGTCCCGAAACTCTGGCCAACTCCCTCTGCACACTCTCAGGTCCGTCATGTGCCCATTGGGCTCTAGGATACTATCGGTCATCCACACTCTCTAGGATCTTCTGTTGTCCTGCTTGACCCTGGGTGGTAGTGTGTTCTGCCAGAGTAACGTTTGCTCTGTCAAAGTCCCTCTTGGGCTTTGAGAGGTTGCATTTCTGCTTAGTCATGCACAAAATGTCCACAGCCTGTCCATGGTTAGGACTTTATTATAGTTGGAGAATTAGGTGTAGAAAGAAAAAGGGAGACAAGTAAAGTCTTTGGTGTCACTTTTTGGCGATGAGTTATTCAAATTAAAATAGATGTTATTTTTTTTATGTTTTTGCAAAGTTGTTTCATTTTATGGTTACCTCTGGTTGAAAGGCAGCCCGTAATGTCCCAATGATGGTGCACAAACATCTTACTGTGTAGCTCATCACCGTGACGTTGATCAGAGAAGGAAGGCAGCTGAGAAATCAAAGCTGTCCTCCGGCTTGGTGGAGGAAACGGTTGTCTTAACTCTAACAGTTAGCAGTATGGGAACTAAGAGAAGTAACAGTCTTGCAGATCAGACGAGAGTCTGCATCTGTCCGCTCCGTGTCACCGTGGAGGGCAAAGATCCCGTGGTGAACCCGACTGTTCAGACACGGCAAGCTGTCCCTGTTTGATCAGCTGGCTGAGGCATCTGAAAAAAAAAACCTGCAACACAAAAAGATCTTTGCTGTCGTCAGCAAAACGTGCACCTTCTGGCTCAGTGTTTATCAGTGGGAAGCGCTCTATCTTGTGAGCAGTCGCGTGCACGTGCTAGTGGAACAGCATCTCCGGTTTAGATTGTGTCAGTTTAGAAGGGAGTATGCTGCCGCTGTCAAACGCACCATCCACTCTGATAAAGAATCCTTAAGTTGAATATTTCATTGGGTCCCTCTTTATTAAAGGCATGTATAGTACAGTTGTATGGACTTTGCCCTTCGTTCTGTTAGATTGTGATTACAATGTGCACTTATCTCCGTTCGTCCCTTGCCCCACCGAGAACTCCACTGGATTGGTGTGACCTCAAATGAATCTTGATCAGGTCAACGGTGTGTGGCGGACACTGACGGTTGTGCTGGGGTATTGACAGGTGTGATCGTCGGCGTGGACGAAGACACAGCCTACTCCTGGCCGGCGTGCAGTCTCTGTGGGAGTGACCGCCTGGAGATGACGCGGGGAACAACGTACGTTCTCAAGTAACCTAGACACGAAACCATTCAGCACACACGGCAGCACCCCATTAATAACAGCTCTCTCTGTCCTCCCCAGTGAAGTGTTCCACTGTGTTTCTTGCAATTCCACGGTGGACCAGCCAACAGTGAAAATGCAGCTGGAAGCATCCATGAGTTGTACTGCACTAAATAACTGCACTGTCAAAGTCAAGGTGAGAGACGTTCAGATGCACGCGAATGTGTTCCGAATTGTTATCGCCATTGCAGAAAATGTTAAAACGCTTGTTTAGCATTTTATTCTCAATGTTTTTATAATGAAATAATGTTGCATCTCTGAGATAATATTGCATCTGCGCAAAGAAGAAGAAAAATGTGATGATTAAATCTCAGCCCCATAATATTTAGGTGTGACTGACCTCATAAGAAAACATCCTTTCGCTTGCATGCATTTAGTGAATGTTCCGTTTTTTTGTGAGAGATTATTATCATTGAAAAGTTATTAGAAGGACTCATGATGCAATAGCTTGAGGCACTATAAGGAATAAATAGATATGAACAGTAAACGCCTGCCTCTCATGAGTACAGGCTCTAGCTTGTGATTGTAGGATTTTTTTTAATTGTTATTATATTTTTGTGTTGCGTGAATGTTAGCCGATATATAAAATAGTAATTGTGGCTTTTCAGTTGCAGCAGAAAACTATCATGTCTATCCTGACCTCATCCACCAGTGAGGCCACTGAGGTGGGTTGTTTCTTCCTTTTCGATTAAGACCAGGCAGTCATGCGTGTAATCTGACCCTCTATTGATACCGTGTTCTTGTGATGATTAATCTGATCTCTACTCGTCCATGTCATGCCCGGGATAGATAAGCCCTGTCCTGAACAGAACAATGAGTCACCTCGATCAGAAATACACATCTAGAACTTGGCTGCCAAATTGCTTTAAGTTCTGAACCAATCTTAAACATGTAGTTACAATCACCCCGCCACGCATGCTAGCCAGAACTAATGAGTGAATGGGGTTGTAGTGGAAAGGCCAGGGATTGGCTTGGTTTGGGTGTTTGATGAGACATCTGCTTCAGTTCCCAGGTTACAAGGTGGAGAATGTGCTGGGCAAGGAGGTCGGCCCCATCCCCGTTTATGTCCGCGTCGTCACCAAGACACCGTGCCTCTGGATGGGCCTGGAGGAGATCTGCCTGTGAGGCTGTCTAATTGTGGTAAACGAAAACCATTCTCAGGCTGGCTCCAAGATACTGTGGAGGCCCCTTAAGCCATGAGTCTCCATGGAGGCTTTTGTAAGCCCTATAGACTGTTGAAGGGGCTAGAGGAAAATAGCTGTGCTGGTGTGTGATCTGTGAGGCCCTGTTAGTAGACAGCCCAAGGGTTGCCCAGAAAAAAAAAACACAGGCATTTGTCAAACAAGCTGTGTGGTGCATACAGTGAAGCTGTTCTAGAATATTCCTAACCTTACCCATGGTTAAGGTTATGAGTTAGTATGTATTTAAAGTTTTCTTGCTCAGCTACCTCCTTTGTGTATTTATGGTCATTGCCTGCTGTGGACTGTGTCAATAAAGCGTGTATTGAACTTTGACCCCTTCTCTCTTCCAGCAGTTTCTAAGTGAATGGAAATTAACTTACTGATAGTATTATGCCACCAGATTTCCTTTAACTTTGATTCAATGTAAAGTCACAAAGTTCTAGATATGGACAAGGAATACTTTGACTCAACCAAATATAACTTTTCAGCAATTTTATTACAGATTCCATAGAAGTTGTATACACACTATATATAAAAACTCATGCTCTGGCTCCTATACAAAGTTTGAAATTATAAAAAATGTGCCATAACATGTATAACAAGATGTAAATGAAGTGGTAAAATAATTTAATATAGAAAAAACATTTCCCAAAAAAGAGATTATGGCAGCAACATGAGTACATCAAATATTTCCAGTGCCATTATGGTAAGTTTCTTTAAAATGCATCTGTTACAGATGGTAAAATCGAAATGTCTGTGTTGAGGTATGTCTTTCAAAGTTCAGTTCATAGAAGTGATACTATTTAAAACAGTCAGCGACACTCCTCACTTGTGGACCCCACAAATGAGGGATGGGGATTGGGGAGTTGCTTGAAAAAATCTCTCAAACCACTCAACTCGCGAGTTAACTTATCAATGGTTTTGTGTAATCTGTCATTTTCGGCACCTAGTTCAATCATTTTGTGCTGCATATCTGTGTTGCGTTGCTTGGCTTTATCCCTGCTTTTTCTCACAGCTACATTATTCCTCTCTCGTCTCTGACGATACTCCAGGCTGTACCTATCAACGTTCTTTTTCCCTTTCTCCTTTCCGCCCTTCCGGGGTGAGGATTGAGCGGAGCTCAGGCTGGAGAGTGGCTCAGGGGTGGTTGGAGGGGTCGGTTGTCCCATAGGCAGGCTGACCGAGGTCTGGGCGCAAGTCACTATTTGAGAAGGCAGGGACGAAGACATGTCGCTGTCACTCCAGCAATCTGGCTCTTGTTTGATCGGTGCACTGAAGCTATCCTTGTCAAATCTAGCCACTGATTTCCTCTCGTATTCTTTGTGGTTTCCAGCTGCGTACGAGTTGGATGACAGTTGCTGCGTGTTGCCGGACGATGGATTTAGCATGTAGAATTCTGCCTTCTCTTGCTTCACAGTATTGAACAGGTCGAGGAAAAGTTCATCGTTGCAAAGTTCCAAGGTTGGCACCGCTGTCATGGATTCAATGTAAGAGCTGAAGTCGATGGCACTTTCGTCGTCGTACATCGCTGCGGCTGTGCTTAGCTCAGCCATTGTGCCGTCCTCTCCCGTACCATCTCCTCCTCTCCCTGGTTTGCAGACACCCTGCAGACTGCTCAACTTGTTATTCTCGTAGAAATTAGCAGGCTCCATTGCCCAACTCATGTTGCATTGTGGAGACACGCACTGCAAATCCGGACTGTATAAATCACACATGAACTCTGGCTTTACCCACACGTGGTATAAGAGGTAATCAGCTGTTGAGCTTGCAAACTTTTACAAAGTAGCCAGCAATACAGCTTGATACAATCTACTGCACTTACAGAAAAACGATTCGCAGTCACCTCCCGTTCTCTGTCTCTGGCCTCACAATATGCGTCGCTGTTAACTAAGAGCTAAACAGTATTGTTCATAGTTTGTAGAGTTATTGTCTTGAGACTCTTGTTTCTCTGAGGCGTCTGCGTTTCCCGGAGAGTATTTTGTATCGTTCCCTTGCTTACGTCAAACGTTTACCCTCCCAGTTGACAAGCCAGTCAAGTCTAGTCTAAATCACGTGGTCCCTGTTGCTCCTATTTGATGAGAGAAGGGTGTGTTCACATGCCACCCTCTTTTACTACGACTGCATGGACAGGCACATGATTTTATGTTGTTTATCAAGAGCCTGTATAACAGTTTACCTTAACCAACGCCCTTTAACTTAACTTTTGAGCTGTAGATCACTGTTATTATATATGGGCATAAGCGCACTAATAGCTTATAGCTAAGAAAACACACTTGGTCAACTAGACTGCGAGGCCTGCAATATCCTTCGTGCCCAGTCAAGCTACACTTTTGCACGTTTTCCTCTACTACGTCGCAGCACTGCACTATTTGTGACTTTTGGAATACACATCTGATCCCTGAAAGGGAATCTGATTGATGACATAGCAAAAGCTGTTATGCATTTCTTGTTACTAGTGAATTGGACACCCACCGTCAAATATTAACAAGTATTTTAGCTTGAATAAAGCTTGAAAGAGTAGGCCTATATCTCCTATAAGTTATATTAACACAAGTCTATTTAAAGCCTAAATAAATATAGTAATACTGTCAAAAGTTATTATAAACTTATTTCGGTTTCCCGAAATTACCTATCTTGTACCTATAAATTAAATTGTTCTGTACTTTTCCAGTAATGTTTACAAGTCTATGTAAAATCCCAAATGTAATTTGCGCCATGTAGTGGTTGAAGTATGTTGCTGCAGGCAATGTCACCATCCGGTCCCAAGCGAACATTGGATGAATCCAAACTGAATGGAATGGAATACTTAATTTTTCTCTACAATTGTTTTCCCCGCGCTTGGATCCTGGTTAAAATTGTGACAAGACAATACACAATAATATTACCTACAATACATTTGTTAATTGTAGAGTATATAAGAAATCCACAATTTGTCAACAGTTACATTTTGAAAATCAGTTGTTGAACCCCTTGCCGATAGAAACCGGATGGTAAACCCGTAGAGAGATTTTATTTCTATTGGTCGAACGTTCCCCGCGAAAAGTGCGTCACTCACAATTTCGCGCCACACGCACCTTAGTTGGACACTTTCAGGACAATAGGTACGAAAACACATATGCATGTTCTTTTAGGTGTCTTTTATGTTTTTAATAGTATTATATACGTTAAATAAGTGCAGATTACATGCATGCATTGTTATATATTTCTTCCGAGTATTTAATTTGTATCGAAGGTATCCAGATGCAAGCGTGGCCTCTTGACGATTGTCTGTATATGCTGGCTAACATTATGCATTTCTCGTCAAATTGGCAGTTAAAAGTTTGTTCTCGGTCTTTAGGCAATGGATAATGTTAGATTTAATAAATTTCTTTGATCTTTAGAACTTCGATCAGCAATGTCATCTCCAGCGTCAACTCCCGGTGGCCGTAAGCGTGCTAGGAGCGACAATCCACAGACTCGTAGGTTTATTGTTAAACTTTTCCAAAAAAAGGTGGTTAGCTATATGTCAAGCTAACGGTTAGCGTTAAACTTTAACTTTGTGAATTAATGTATTTGAATGATGTCCAATTCAGCACCTAATTGATGTAAGCCATACACATTCAAGGGAATTCAAATGTAAAAATAAAATGTTGATGCTGACTACAAGTATGTTCAATATATCCCGTTGATGAAACAACCTAGCGTTAAAGTTTTGTTCTGTGTTTCAGTGTTTAGAAAGGCACATTTTAGTTCTAGAACACTCAGCACAATCTGAAAAATCAGGTGTACCCCGTATTAGCTTGTCGAGATATGGGAAGCACATAAGTTAGTCGGACTCAGAGGTCCATCTGTTCAGATTGGCATACAGTCAGGCATTAAAACGTTATGTTGGATTTCAAGATGGTACTGTCTAAGAACAATAATATTTATAGCACGATTTTTGGACTTGTCGTTTGCAATGATCATTACAACTTGCACAGTATCTTAGAAGCAGACATTACCATTACTGCCAATATCCTGATTGCAACTTAAAACTCTGTGATGTTACTCATTGTATTACAATTTTCTGTAGCTGGCAGTGACGGTCCCTTCACCCCTCCTTCCCAACGTCACCGTGGCCAAGATTCGTCCAATGCAGACCTGCCTCTGATGCCCACGTCCCCGGCCACAGACATGCACAGCCCCGCAGCGGTCCTGGACACCTCGCTGTTCTCCAGCCCCCGGCCCTCAGGTAGCTGGGTGGCAGCAGCACTTTCACATTGAACAGTTCCGCTTGACACACAATAGCATTGCAGTGTAGTCAGCCCTGTAACAGTGCATGGCGTCTTCCCATTTTGAGTCACTTGTACTTTCATTTTAGTTCTCCCCAATGAGGTGGACATGAGCTCCCCTTTGACATACGGAACCCCCAGTTCTAGAGTGGAGGGGACCCCCCGCAGTGGCGTGCGTGGAACCCCAGCCCGACAGCGTCCTGACCTGGGCTCAGTCAGGAAGGCACCTCAGGTTGACATGCATTCTGAGCCCGTGAGTGAAAAAAAACACGTTATTTATACATAATCATATTTTATGTTTCTCTTAAAAGAAAATATGTAGTTATGACAATTACATGTTACTATAGTTCTTGTCTGCTAGCACATGTACATTTAATCATTATTGGAAACAGGATGGTTTTGTATATTCAAAGCAAAGTAATGACAATGTTTGTGTCCTCCTTCCCTCAGCCTAGTGGTGATGGTGCCGTGGCCAGTGAGCAGGCTGGGGGCGGACAGAGACTGGTGATCTGGGGTACTGACGTCAATGTGGGGACCTGCAAGGAAAAATTTCAGGTACAAACAGTGACACCATATGTAGGGTTGTTGTAAAAGTCTATGACCCAATTAAGTAAATGAATCAAAGTGAATTTGTGTCAAGTACCATTTGATATGTCTCTCAGATACAGAAAATGTGTGCTGATTGCTTGGACTATTATCAATGATGGGTACATAAAGGCACAAACAAACGGCTTTAATAATTGTTCAGTTTATATGGATGTGAAACGATATATTGTCACGTCAGTGAAAGGAGGTCCAAACAAGGCATATTTTGTAAACTAAGAACTAACTAAAATGATGGGTCCTACATATTATTTCAGTGGTTGGTAGATTTGCTTTTTTCAACATGTTCCAAAGAATACTGTTTGCAGTGAGAAGCAGAAGTCATGCCGTAACCAATAGCCTCCCAAGTCACCCTATTTCATGGACTAGCAGAAAATCAACTCGTGTTTTTTTTACAAACAATATTCATAGGGTTGCACGCAGCATCCTTGCAACCATTTACCACTTGTTCAGGTTGGACGTAAGCATTTGCTGCTGGAACTAAGTTTCCACTGGTAAAGCTGTGTATAATGGTCTCACGATAGATAAGGCTATTTAGTCAAACTCGATCACTGAAAAAGCAGGTGTCATATAAGCTTTAGGCAGTGGCTCGTAAACCAATCTGTATTTGCCGTCCCCGCTCTATCTTTCTAAACAGTGTTTTGAATGTTTTCCATCAATCTTCCCTCAGAGGTTTCTGCAAAGGTTTTTGGATCCCACTTCCAAGGAGGACGAGAATGCCGGGCTGGACCTGAACGAGCCGCTCTACATGCAGAAGCTGGAGGAGGTAGACTGCAGCACCAGCCATTCACACATACCCCCCAATATATGGATGTGGTGAACGTTGCATACGTTTTTTGTTTTGTTCCAAAATAAAAAGTTTAACCCCATGATCGAGGGATGTGCCCATTGCTATTGCTAAAACTATTGCTATTTTTTTGTAATTTGATGTTGAAATATATCTTATTTATTCTCACGTTAAGTGCTGCCTCCAGTCCTTGTCGCAAAAAGCAAGTGTGACGGTTATACGTTTACCCCGGTGTCTCTAAAGAAAATGTAAACGGTTTGAAAATGATGATACCGCCCAAGCCTACCATGATCATGTCTTAAACATTTATAACTAAATATATCATATGCTCATTATTACGCTTGGAAAAGATGTGTATCTTTTTTGTGTAACCTACAGATCAGTGTTGTTGGTGAGCCTGTGTTGAACGTTAACTGCGGACATGTGCAGTCCTTTGATGCAGACCTGTACAGACAGCTCATCTCTTACCCTCAGGTAACATCATCTGACCTGCATTCACACCTATCCCATCACCTACTATAAAGGTTATAATTAACTTGGATGCTAACTTGGAAGGTTTTCTCCGTATTGCTGAATTGTTGCCTTTTGTTGGTCAGTCCACTAATCAGATACTCAATGTGATGGGTGGATTCATGGCTTTTTTCCTTTTCATTCCTTCGACAGGAAGTCATCCCCACCTTTGACATGGCTGTCAACGAGCTCTTCTTTGAGCGCTTTCCAGACTCCATTCTGGAGCACCAGATCCAGGTGCGCCCGTACAACGCCCTGAAGACCCGCAACATGAGGAGTCTGAACCCAGAGGGTGAGCGCGTCTGTCCTTTGTCATCTATTATTGCATTAATCACACGCCCACGCACGCCAACCTACATACAGTCTCGCTCTCTATGACAACAGCCTGCAGGGATATCTGGAGCCATATTGACTTGGATGGCTCTGTGTGTGTGTGTGTGCCCCCCCCCAGACATCGATCAACTGATCACCATCAGCGGCATGGTGATCCGCACCTCGCAGCTCATCCCCGAGATGCAGGAGGCCTTCTTCCAGTGCCAGGTCTGTGCCTTCAGCACCCGCGTGGAGGTGGACCGCGGGCGCATCGCCGAGCCCGCCGTGTGCCGCAACTGCAACACTACCCACAGCCTGGCACTCATCCACAACCGCTCAGCCTTCTCCGACAAGCAGATGGTGAGACTCTAGAGGGGGGAGTGGGGGGGAGGGGAGTGGGAGAACCAAGGTGGCTCATAGGACGTTTTTGCTTACTGCGGGGCGCCACGCTCCCCCTTGGAAGACGCTGCGGTGTAAGTGCCGCGAGGCCGTTGATTAACAGGCCCTGGCGTGTGTCCCCTCTCATTAGAGGACTTTAACGCTCCCAAGTGCCTTGGCAGTAGAAGGCGTGCTCCGCAGTCTTGACTAATCGCCGTTTTGTTCAGATCAAAATCCAAGAGTCCCCCGAAGACATGCCCGCTGGCCAGACTCCTCACACCACGGTGGTCTACGCCCACAATGACCTGGTGGACAAAGTCCAGCCAGGGGACCGCATCAACATCACCGGTGAGCACTGAGCCCTGCAGCACACACCAGGCACAGGCGGTGCCCACGAGGCAGTCATTATTGAATCATATCAGCAATGAATCTCGGGTGTTTCCCCCAGGATTTTTGTCATAGCAGCGGTGCTGCCCGCGCCTAAGTGTGTCCGCTGACAGTAGTATGTATTTGTATTTGTCAACAATTTCGTGATGGCAGGGTTTAACGTTCAGCAGCAACAGTTGAATGCATTGTCTGGGAAACGCTGGGTCTAATGTGGATGCTGCATAGAATGCATTGTAGACATGGCCTGTGATTATGTTATATGGTGATATCCTGATACACACTGCCAATAGTGAAACGTCATCTGTACTTGTTCAAGATGTTTTATGTCCTATGGCTCTATATGGAGGACAAGATATAGATATCAATTGTTTTTACCTCCCAGCCAAAGTCTGTCGAGCTGTTTGGTTGCATAAGTAACAACCGCCCTTAACATCTGCAGGTATCTACAGGGCCGTGCCCATGCGCGTCAACCCCCGGCAGAACAATGTCAAGTCGGTCTACAAGACCCACATCGACGTCATTCACTTCCGCAAGACGGACGAGAAGCGCCTGCACGGGCTGGACGACGAGAACGAGCAGAAGCTGTTCACGGAGGAGCGCGTCCAGACTCTAAAGGAGCTGGCCAGCAAGCCCGACGTGTATGAGCGCCTCTCCTCTGCGTTGGCACCCAGTATTTACGAACACGAGGACATCAAGAAGGTGTGTAAGACCCGTGCCTCCTTTACCATTCCTTTAGCACATGGAAACGTTGCATTTCTCTTCCAATGTGAAGGGTTCTTATGATTTATATCCAATTTTACAGTACGTTACCATCAATTAAACTTATTTTTCTATCGTCCCAGGGAATCTTGCTGCAACTGTTCGGCGGCACCCGTAAGGACTTCAGCCAGACGGGCCGAGGAAACTTCCGCGCCGAGGTCAACATCCTGCTCTGCGGCGACCCGGGCACCAGCAAGTCCCAGCTGCTGCAGTACGTGTTCAACCTGGTGCCCCGTGGCCAGTACACCTCGGGCAAAGGCTCCAGCGCCGTGGGCCTCACCGCCTACGTGATGAAGGACCCCGAGACTCGGCAGCTGGTGCTGCAGACCGGCGCCCTGGTGCTCAGCGACAACGGCATCTGCTGCATCGACGAGTTCGACAAGATGAGCGACAGCACGCGCTCGGTGCTGCACGAGGTCATGGAGCAGCAGACCCTCTCCATTGCCAAGGTGCGCTTGGCTCGCCGGGCCTTTTTGTTCAGTGCACAGGGGCCTATTATTTGAGGTTTGTCCATTGTTGCAATGATGAATAAAACAACACCGACAATTCTTGTCGTTTCCCGCAGGCTGGAATCATTTGCCAGCTCAACGCTCGCACCTCCGTCCTGGCAGCGGCCAACCCGGTGGAGTCTCAGTGGAACCCCAAGAAGACCACAATCGAGAACATCCAGCTGCCTCACACACTGCTGTCCAGGTCATCTGATCATTACAGTTCATAACAAACCCTCATCGACATGATATGGTACCTCTTCATACTTTCATATCAACAGTGTTTCCTATACTGACGTGGCATACTTTTGTTTTGCGCTATAGATTTGACCTCATCTTCCTCATGCTGGACCCCCAAGACGAGGCCTATGATCGGCGCCTGGCCCACCACTTGGTGGCACTCTACTACCAGAGTGAGGAGCAGATTGAGGAGGAGTACCTTGACATGGCTGTGCTGAAAGATTACATTGCATATGCCCGCACTTACATCAACCCACGACTGAATGAGGAAGCGGGCCAAGCTCTTATCGAGGTACGCCTAAAGGACACTGTCCCTTTTGATTACAAGTGTGTAGTCTTCAAAGCTAAGTACTGGAGTCTAAATAGACTAAGTCATGCTGGCTTTGAAGCCAACTAATCGATTTTTTTTAATGCAACTGTGTTCACAAATAAAACGTTGAGATCTTATATCTGATGAGGGTGCTAAGTGGAGCTGAGAAAGAAGGGGGTGTAACTGGCTTCCATTATAATGGATGACAATGTCTTTGTTGTGTTCCCAGGCCTATGTAGACATGAGGAAGATTGGCAGTGGCCGGGGCATGGTGTCTGCCTATCCCAGGCAGCTGGAGTCCCTTATCCGCCTGGCAGAGGCCCACGCCAAGGTGCGCTTCTCGGACAAGGTGGAGACCATCGATGTGGAGGAGGCAAAGAGGCTGCATCGGGAGGCCCTCAAGCAGTCAGCCACGGACCCCAGGACTGGCTTTGTAGACATCTCTATTCTTACGACAGGTAATGAGCCAAAGAAAACCTTCCTAAGTCCTGGCTAACATAGTTAGTGCATAGTCAATAAATTCTCTTCAGGAATTCATATTTTATGACTATGATTTAGATATTGTGGAATGTTAATAAATTATGCATGACATCAATTACATCAATTACAGGAATGAGTGCCACAGCCAGGAAGCGCAAGGAGGAAGTTGCCCAGGCGCTGAAGAAACTGATTCAGGCGAGGGGAAAGACTCCTGCCATGAAATACCAGCAACTGTTTGATGACCTTAGAGGACAATCTGAAGCTGTAAGTAAACTTCTGGCCAAAGAAAATTATTTAACAGGTATGGTAAAACATTTTTGCCATATGGCAAGTATATCCACATCTTCTAATGCATATTTTTTCCTTCACCTAAAACAATGCAGGCCATAACAAAGGACATGTTTGAGGAAGCACTTCGGGCACTGGCAGATGATGATTTCTTGACAGTCACTGGAAAGACTATTCGTCTACTGGCTTAAAAAAACAATACACAACAATGTGCTATGTGCAGCCATGGACCTCATATCTTTCTTTTCTTCTACACAGATAATGTATTTTTTCTGGTAAAGATTTTGTAACATTTGAATCAACTTTTTTCTTGATGTTCTGATATGTCAATATCTGGATTTTGGAAGTATCAAGTCAGGACTTTGGCTTCAACAATGCTTATTGTGAGAAAGAATTAAAGTAAATCCATTTGTATGTGAAGATTAAGATGAGTGTTAATAGAACTGTTTAAAAATAGTTTATTTGTGGATGTGATGTCTCGAATGAGATATGGGCCTACAATTAATATCGAAAAAAAATGTAATGTAGCAGATTTTGCTTTGGCCAACTGTGTACCTTTTTCAAGTGGCAGAAAAGACAACCCAAGGAAATCATTCCTGGTGTTTTTTTGTTTTTTTTTGCGACTTAAACGATTCTGTTAGTTGAGAATGGTCTTCCAATGGTGTTCACAGTGTAGCTTAAGGTTTCATGTGCTGTGACAACTGTAAATTGGTCCTCTTTGTAACGTTTGTTGTGTTAGTATGGACCTTAATGTTGGCCAATAACCTATATAAAGTTCAAGTCGGTATTTGTGTGACTTTTTATGTAAACATTGGTGAGAACCATTTGCAGTGTCTTCCTATTAACCAAATGCTATGAAATTATGGGCAATAAATGAAGGCTAGTTGGCATAATCCCGTGATCCAATTTTTTTATGGTAGTAGTACCAACCCACTCTAAGCTTTTTTAGATCAAGAGCAAACCATGTGTGTATTCTGTCTGTAATATTTTATATTTCAAAACTCATGTAATGCGTGCGTTCTAAGGATCGGGTACAAAGTACCAGACGACACACCCCTATGCACATTGCAGTACGGATGCTGCTGTTTGTCAACTGATCATGACGTCATAGTTCAGTTTGCTCTGAATTTGACTTAAGAAGATGGCTACTTCCTCAGGTTGGTATAGCATCTATTTTATTTTAATTTATGAGATATAGTTGGCGAACTCTGAAGTGTTGGATGTCCTACTGTGTATACGAGGACTTACATGATTCACTGGGAACGCTTGAAGACAATGTCTTAAAAATTTGAATTAACCTCATGAAGAAAACGTTGGCTAGCTGGTTAGCTCACGTATCCAGCTGCGTTTCACCATCAACTATGGCTTTGTCAATGTCCTGAAACTTGAGTCACTTGCCGAACGTACTGTTTTAACTAGCACTCGAAAGATAAGTGAAAGATTGTTGCACTACCATATTTTAAGGGTATGCCAACAAATCGAGCGGCTGCAGCTAACGTTAACCTGCCAGAGGCAGTGTTACCGTACTGCCGATGGTCTTGGAACAACTCGGAGTCCGAATTGACTCACTCTGGGGTCCATGACTTTGCGTGAGCCAGGCAGCCAGCTGCAAATGATAGCTGGCTACTAGTGGCTGGCTTCTGGAACAATGACAAGTGTCTTCAGATTCAGAGACCACTGCAAAATTATCAGTTTCTCTAGTTAAACTATTTATAGGTGTGTGTTTTGGTAAAATTAAAAAAATCTATAAATAACTGGCAACATTTCTCCCAAACTCCAAAAATAATGTTATTTAAACAGTTTTTAGTGGCAGAAAAATGCCAAACTGGTCAAAACCACAAAAAATGTGTTTTTTTTTAACCTCGATGCAATGCAATGCAAACTGAACAATTTTGTAATCGTTAACCGAATACAAGCCGACATAGCAAGAGTTCACAAATCAATATTTGGTGTAATAATAACCCAGATTTTCAATCACATCTTTCATGCTTCTTGGCATTCTCTCCACCAGTTTTTCACATTGCTGTTGGGTGACTTTAGGCCACCACTGGTGCAAAAATGGGGTTCAGGTCTGGAGATAGGGCTGGCCAGTAGTGCCCATGACAGGGTCTTGGGAGCATTGTCCCGCTGAACAGTGTTAGAGCAGAAGGAAGGAAGTTTTCTCTACACAATTTCACAGTGGATGTGAGACACAGCGGCTTGTAGGCCTCTCCAGGTCTATCACTAACCATTAGACGACCAGGTGTTGGGTAAAGCTGAAAACTGGTGTGGGGTTAGCGATGATCTGGGTGTGCTTCAGTAAGGCTGGGATTGTGCAGATTGTCTTTGTGAAGGCCACATGAATCAAGCCATGTACAAGGTTGTCCTAGAAGAAAACTTGCTTATTAAGTATCAAAACTCTCTAGGGCTTTAAAAACCATTCAAAGTTTTTGAATTAAAAAAATTTGGATATATGGCCTTGAAGTTCCTTAAATTTACAGCTTCATAATTTGCTCTTAAGTATGTCAACAACTTGTACTGCTTAAATATTGAATATGCTTGATATGACGTAGGCAATGCTATTCCATCCACTTTCTGAGACAGCAGTTGGATATTATTTTTGTATTACATTTGATGGTATTCTGACAGTGAGCCAACTCATTGAATTTGATGTTAAAAAAAGGTGTGTGGACTCTTTTACTGATTTGACAGCATGCTGAGAATTGTGTAGATTACGGCACTCCACAATACTGCATTGCAGGAACCCAGGACAGGTTTACAAGACTAGTCAGAGGGGTTAGAAAAACAATGCTCAAACCATGACCACTCAGCCAATTTGAGCCAAGTTTTTTACAATAATCAATCATGTTAGAACGTGGTTCTAAGAAATTGTGCCTTGAAAGTTCTGCCTTAAAAACATTTAAATATGTTCTGTAAGCTACAGGCAGGTTTGGTTTAGCTTGGCTTTTAAAAACATTAGCTAATTTGCTTATTTTGGCTGTAACATTTACTTGATGTAGGCCTATGCCAAAATGTTAATATAATTAATTGTAAAAGAATATAACATGTAAAACACGCTATTACACAATTTACACGCTATTTTTTTGTATCCCAACAAAACAGAGGCAAACTATATTAAAGTAGGAGTTTTAATGTAAGTTAAGTGCAAACTTTTCAGTTTCTTCCTTGTTTAATGCCTTTTTTCCTTTTCAGCTCATCTGCAATGGGCTCCAGTGCTCCTGATAATCAATTAGTCAAATCTTAATTGTGCACAACTGCTAAATTTTTTATATGCTTTATAAACAATTATTTCAACAGTAAATCAACAGCAAATCCATACACAAAGCTTAAACTTGCTTTAACTCTGTTGTTCCAAGTTTTACTTAAAAGACCATTCAGTCTTTTTATAGGCTTGACTAGCTCAATTGAAATAGCTTGGACCACATAATTGGAGTGTGCTGATGTGAATCTGTCTGCTATAGGCATGACCACAATACTTTAGGTTGGAGAACTTGGGCCTAGATGCAACATAAATCTTGTTTTATACCTTGAGATGATGCACAGGCTTTTAAATAATTATTCAGAGATAAAAAATTACAGTCTAATAACAACTAAACTAATAGCAGTCTACGGTAAAATTATCTCAAGATAGATTTGTAAGCGTAGGATCAAAGATCATATACATTTTGTTCCAACCAGGGTTAGGTCAGAAGACTGGCTGACGGTTGCATTTACCAGCAATTTCATTGCTTTTAAGTATACACTTCCACTTCCACTTCAACTCATAAGTTATGTTTTTATGGCTAGTACTGCATGAACACTCTTTATCCTTTTGAGATTTGAGGGAAATCTGGGCACACATTGGGGTGCGTGTCTGAGTTGTGCTGCCTCTGAAAGCTGTTACTTGCACTGTTTGTGAAACCTTGCTTGTAATTAGATCTACAGAGAATAATGTTTATTTGGCTGCAGTCACAGTCATATCCATGTCTTCCTCAGCCCCTTGATGATAGAATCTATTTATAATGTTGCATTATGCTCACTTTCAAGTTTGCAGAAATGCAGAAACCTTGGGATAATGATGGTATTAAGCCAAAAATTACTTCAGAAGGCAAAGTATGATCAACGTTGACAGTTGACAAAGACTGAAACCGCGCTCTCAGGAGTTCGGAGTCTGAGTATCAGAACCAAGCTCTTGTTTCCTTGTTACCATGTTGTTTCAGGAATTAAAGTTCCACGCAATTTCCGTTTGTTGGAGGAGCTCGAAGAGGGGCAGAAAGGGGTCGGAGACGGCACAGTCAGCTGGGGCCTGGAGGACGACGAGGACATGACGCTCACAAGGTGGACGGGCATGATCATTGGTCCAGCCAGAGTAAGCACAAAGCCCCAGGGTCACATCTCCTTCCAAGGCCTGGAACAGGGATATTGGTCGTAGCAATGTTAACAGTGTGTGTGCTAAATTAAACAGGATATTATGAACGTGCATGTATGTGAATGAACATGTATGACCAGTGATGATTTGTTTTCCCTCCTTCTTTTCCAGACTAATTATGAGAACAGGATATACAGTCTCAAAATGGAATGTGGACCTAAATACCCAGAGGCTGCGCCCATTGTTAGATTTGTAACAAAGATTAGCATGAATGGGATTAATAATTCCAATGGTGGGGTAAGTGCAGTCAGGCTATTTAGGTTATGTTTGGGTTGACATGTATTACTTAAGTTGTGTTATGATTATTAATATGGATTTGGTTTATTGTGTCAATTTCATCTTTACTAATATAGTGTGTATTTTTCTTTCTCGCTCAGGTGGATTCTCGTAGCATACCAATTCTATATAAATGGCAAAATTCGTATAGCATTAAAGTCGTTCTTCAGGAGTTACGGCGTCTAATGATGTCCAAAGAAAATATGAAGCTTCCACAACCTCCAGAAGGACAAACCTACTGCAATTAATTGTTCCAGATTGTTTTGGCCCACTGTCTTAACTCTTAGAAATGTTTGCATCATCAGAAAAGATGTTCACTCCTCATGCCAAAACTGTAAAGCACTGAGTAAATAGTTATGACCTGAAAGTGCACAGGAACCATCCACCCTCCACAGTTACTTTGACCAATACTTTCATGTTTGAAATGTTCAAGTTGGCTTCAAGAGACGAGCATGGCACCTCCTTATAGCTGTAACAGTGTCCAACTATTTTATGTTTGAATGACTGGTCTCTTAGTCAAAAGATGTGATGTGTGTATGAAGGCATGTTCTGTAACCAGCCAAATAGATAGCTGACAAGAAGCTACACAGGACTTCCAAGATGGATTTATTTAGAATTTAAAAAATCATGCAGATTCAACATTGAAACCTGTCTGTTAAAGTAGACATGTAAAGTTTTCTTTTTTATATATCTGAATTTGACACAATTTTTAATATGTTTTTGTTCTACAGCTCTTCATGTAACAGACGTTGAAGCCTGTTCTGAAATCCTTGCATCTAGCTTCCAGAGAAAATGGCAGGTGTGAATTTGTGATTTTCTGAAATAAAAATCGCTGAGAATTAAATAATTTGTTTTTACCATCTCTGAAAATATCAACCCAAGTGCAGTAGATAGTACTATGTATTTGAGTCGGTACATTCATTCAGAATTACATTTGCACTTTTTAGTATGGGTGGATGTGTTGCACCTAATGCGATACGCGCTGTACGTCGGTACTGATTTTCTTATTTTTATTCATTTTTCTCAAGGCTATACACACATCAGAATGACAGTCCATTCTCTGCAATGCAAATACAAATACATTATTTTCACATGTTTTATAAGATACCTATAACATCATAATACTTTATGGTCAGCTTTCTAGTTTTAGGTAAGTATTAGGATGAATGTTTGGCAGAGAAGGCTGCTTTAAAAAATGTATATACTCATAAGAGTACTTTCTTGTAATGGAAGATGTTTAATGCATGTATAGCCCCGTATTTAAAAGACAATGACTCTGATATAGGAAATAAATGTCCTTGTAAGGGTTCCTGATCTTCATTGATTGTATTCATATCTCATCTAGATCTTATTAAAGGCATCAAATGAACTTGTCTTGCAGGAAATCAAGCAATTGTTATGCAATATTACAACCATTTGTTTTAGCACAGGACGGTGACCCAGTAGTAAAGCTAAAGGCACATAGAGCAATGTTCTTTAAGGTTGTACACTATATAGTCACTGTGTTGGGCCTGTATGACCCTCTGAGCGTGTATCTCCTCCACTGCAGTGGCTGACCGAACACAGCTGTCCTGGGGCTGGGTCACACACACACATCACGACCACCCATATCGCCCTGGCGGTTATACTGCAGAATGGCCAGTCATGGCACACAAATACGACCTCTGTTAAACAATGTGTTCAATTGGTACATATTCAGTAGTTGTTTATAGATCTCGTCACAGACAGATAGTCGAATGTAAACAGCGGATGTATTCAATGGCGTCCGAAGGCAGAAAGGAAGAATTAAGCAATATCTTCTTTCTGAACATCCTTTCTGCATTGTAAATAAAACTGGAGTTGAACTCTGCAGCAGCATGGACTTATCAGTTGCACAGCTGGATGTGAAAGTTATCTAAATATACAAAGGAAATTCATACTGCATTTAGAGTGTTATGAATGTCTTGAGTATTCATGCATCGTTTGCATATCAAAAGCACGTCCTTTCACAGTTTCAGATGGTTCTTAAAGAAAGCAGCTTTGATGTGTAGGTGGCGAAACTCAAGTCTGTCTGGCTGCCAGCTTCATCATGGCAAATCGGCACTTACACTGCAGCCCCATAGAGGGCGCTGTGTACCAGTAAATCTGTCTGGCATGCCGACAGGCACCTTCTGTAGAGGACATGGTTGTTAAGTAAAGACAGGTAGCAATGGGATGCTTTGGTTGTCCACAGTCTCCATTTGTGCATGCTTACATTATTCTTTAGAAAATGCTTTCTTTGCATGAAGAGAGTTTGCTGAGGGAAATTAATCTGCCCGGCCCATATTCTGTTGGGAATCTTCGTCCTTAGTTGTCCTCTTGGATGTACTGAATAAAATGACAAATGAAGAGATGGTACAATTATCTATGATCTATGTTAGGTCTTTTGGACACAACTCAAGGAATATAAAAAATTGACCCAAAGCATTTGGTTATTTTTGTGTTTGTACGCTCTGTTCACCAGTGTACAAAGGCGGTGCAAGCTCCTCAGATGACTCAATGTTTACTGAGGAAGATGACCTTGCTGTGTATTGGCCTGTGTTTGTCGTGATGTGATGGTTGATATGAGTGACATTTCATATTTTTGACAGTTGTAGTTTTTTTTTTTATGTTTGTGCTGTGCTATGTTGTACTTTGACTTTCCTTCATAAGTTCCATTCCAGGCCATGAATATGAAATCTGGTGTTGCATCTGATTAGCTCAGCCTCGTCAAGCCGCACAGGAAGGATTCACCCCCCAGGTTACACAAGCTTATTCATTTATTCAGAACATGAATTCCTGCATAGACGACTGACTAGGAGAACCTCATCCTAATGGGAGCCGAAAAGCCCAACCTGACTTTTTGACCTCGAGCATTTCAAGCTTAGCTGACACTAGGGCCACCTGAACAAAGGCACCAATTTAATCCTTTTTCTTATTATTTTTCCATCCTCCTTCACAGACAACTCAAGTAGAGGCTTATTGAGATTATGATTTAGTAGTTGTACTCCTTCCAAGAAAAAAACACGACAGTTCCCATCGTCAGAAAGTTTGTGAACAGAGTAATGTTGGTTCAGGGTTGGGGTGACCAAAGTAAGGCAGGCTGAGGAGAGTGTGCAGTGATCTAAGTTGGGAAGGAATGTGGCAAGGAGGACATGAGGCTTGTCTGCGAGTTGCAGGCTGGCTCTCTGGCTGGAGTCAGGCCTCCTCAGTGGGTTCCCAGGGCTCTCACCTCTTGCCCCCACGGAGCCAAAAGGTTAACTTTTTCGTCTGTTCGTACTGTAAAAAGCTTTGTCTTCTTTTATGACCGTGGAGAGGGGAGATAATGTGTCTTTCTCCATTGGAAACACATTTCTGATTTCCTTTGTCATCGCATAGATAGTGCAGAAAAAAATACTTCAAATCCAAAACAAACCTACATAATACATGCTGGCTCAACGAATATTGAAATTGCAACCAACAGTGCGCTGATATACATCAAGCGTGGCAAACTGGGACGGAAAGCTCAGTGTACCCTTGTGTTTCTTTTTCAGAGTGCCTGTTTTTTATTTATCAAAAAGTGCCAGTAACACAATAGCTTTGTTTAATCTGTTGGGAATGACTCCCATACTCTGCCTTTTTGCTTTGGAAAACACTGAGCGTCTATTGTATGTTTTAAGTGCTGTATTTACAGTGAGGTACATGAATGGCCTGTTCTCACTGTGAGAAGAGAGACAGATTGGAACCACATGTCTCCTGCACTGTTAGCTCCTGGAGGCTATTGACATGCGTTTCCCAGATCCATCCGCATTCATCACATTTAGTTACATGCTGCACTATATGCTGGAGGTCATTTTGATGCCTTTGGCTATTGAAAATTCAATGAATGATGGTCTCTAGTCAGAAGCAGGCTGAGATTCCCCATCTTGTAGGGTAATCAACACATTATTCAGACCATGAATCAAAAGGTGTTGCTTGGTATATTTTCCCCAGGTTTGAGTGATGGAGAAGAGGCACTCACTGAATGTGGCGAAAGGCAGGGGAGGGGAAGATGAACAAATAATCAGTGTACTTATTGCATTCCGGGTTATTTATACAGAGAGAGAAAAAGCCTGTAGACTTCGTGTCTCTACTCAGCGGGAACTATTAAATTACTGCTGGATGTTTTTAATTACCTCCCATAAATGTTGGAACACAACACTTCGCCAGTGTTGGGGTTCTCTAATGTTTCGCATGTTTAGGGAAGCACTGGCTTGCACTTAATCACGGTGGTCCCTGTGTGATTCTGGCGTTGGAAATGTGGCTTTGTGAGAGAAAAGAGAGCATTCCTGCTGCTGGCGCAGGGGAGAGGAAATGGGTAATAAAACCAGAAAAAAAGCTTGCCGGCGTGCTGGAGCCAGTGATTCTGGGATCCACTTAATTGCTCCTAAATGAAAAAGATTTTTGGCTTCCCATTTGCTGTGTTTAAAGAAAGTCAAGTCAAATCCCAGATGGATACCAGGCAAGCAGCAAGCCTCATCCCCACAGAATAAGCATTAATTCCTCTCTTTCAGCTGTGCCATCGGTAATATTATTATTAATATTGAGGTGCCTGCCGCTGCTGCTCAGCAAGCTCCGAAGGAGGCAGACAGTTCAGCTTCTTTGGTCTAGAACGCTGAAAGCCCCGCGTCACTATAGGGGAGAGCAATGTTGTGAGGCTGTTTGGATGTTAATGGTAGGCAGCTATGTGACGTAACTTCAGTTGTAGCAGTTCTGAAAGGGCCTCTCATTTTATTTACGTTAGTGTCATGGGGTTTTGTTGTGATGCTGTGGAAGATGGAACTGAATAATATTATTATTTTCCTTTCATATGAGTTCTTAATGGTACTGACAGTAGGCTGGCTACATCATCTATACTGCATATTTGATTTGAGCTGCATTTCCATAATTGACCTGGCATTATTGTGTATTTGACTTGGCATTCCTTTATCCTCTATGTACAAGCTTTTTCGAACGACTGATTGTTTTTCCATACCATTTTTCCTGATTTAGGAATTCCTCACAAATCACAAAATGTTGTGTTGAAACTGACACAGATTATGGTTCATCATTTCAGTGTCACACTTCATGGTAGGGTGTGTGTGGGCTACGCCAGGAAGGGGCCCTGCCAGCCCTGTAGCGCCACGTTGGGCTGTCACCACGTGTCAGCCCTTTGCTTTGTAGTCGCTAATTGTTGAGAGAAGTTTGTGTCACATCCTGTCAAGCTGACTGCCGCTGTCCCTCTAGTCACCCCTCGGTGCCCACTGCCTGTCCCAGCCATTGTGGCAATGATGACCGCAGAGCGGAGAACCAAGCCCCCCCGCAGGATGCGGGACAATACTGGGAAGGAAGAGGAGGGAATCCCGGAGCTGTGTGCTGTGCAGGAGCCGGGGCCCTGTCGGCCCTGGTGTCTCTGGGTGGAGCGCTCGTCTCCCTCGTGACTCGTCGAGGTCCCCCGAGGCCGAACTTTGTCATCCCGCTGCCTCTGCGTGCACACTCGTCCGACTGATAATGGAGTTGTTGTTTGTGTCCTGGCTGCTTCTCAGACGTTTCCATGCATAATTCAGGGCCTCGTGCCTAATTCTTCAAAAACGTTCAAAAGCATGTGTGACAATGCAGATGACAGGGTCTCATCTGGGCCGGGCTCAGTAGGATTCACCTGTCGTTCGGTCACGTACGTCCTCTCTCAGCCGTGCATTGTTTTTTTTCAGGCAACACCCATTCACAAAGTGCGAGGAAACCTTTTCCAGATAGGTTTGCATATTACTTTCATGCGCCTAAAAGGTTAGGCAGACAGCCAGTCAATTTCTCAAAGCTCATCTTGAGGACCCATAAGATTACGTCAGAAAAATGGCAAATTACAGCCAAGGACACGCCCGCTGCAGTGTAAACTCATACATTTTTAATAAGTAAGATATCAGCACCTGGACTGTATTTGCCTTGATGTGAAACAGTGTGCTAATGTTTGTTTTATGGCATCTGTGACAGTACATGGCAGTTGTCACGGAACATCATCCATCTTTAGCTCAGTGGAAAAGGTCACATTGTGATTTTGTTGAGTGGTTAAAACTGCGGGCAGGCACCAACTGAAAAACAAGTTAGACCGACTTTTCAACATTCTGACTTTGGCCAAGCGAAAACGTGCCTCCGGACCACAAAGGATGATGCACTGGGGCTACAACGGCAGACGAGGGGGGAAAAAAAGATGCTCAAATATTTCCATGGCTCCTGTGGCCTTCTGCAAGCATAGTTCTGGCGTGAGGTCATGTGTGTGCGGCGGCAAGTTTGTGCTCTCTCAGCACTGTTCTTTCCCTGTCTGAAAATATCAGTGTCTACGCTAACTAGCCATTGACACCGTCCTCCAAGCCCCAGCCTCACACCACATAATCACAGTAGCACTCTTTGGAGAGTGGCTCCACTTGGTAGTAAGGCTGGACCATTTATTAAAATGGGGTCCCATCTGTATGTAGCAAATGTACGCAACACAACCGCTTGAACTCAAAATTTTGAAAAACTTTAGTCCACACTGGTCCGGGGGGAAAACAACCAGGAGTCAACAGTTTCAATAAATGTGTCTGCCTTTTTTACAGCCTGTAATTGGGACTTAAAGTAGACTTATGAAACACTCATTCCCTTAATTCCCCCTCCGTAGTTATTTCTGCAAGCCCAGATCCAAGCGGGTGAAAAAGTTGTTACACAATGTGACAGAACCATTCTGAGTGGGGATAAGCTTTCTTTTCAACTGGCGGGGCCCAATCCCAGTCAGAAAGAGTCTCTGTGGTATCAACGGGCCATAAATCGACGTGAAATGTATCCCTGATAATACAAACACTGGGAACAGAGGAGCCAGAAATAACTCTCATGCAAGATGTGGAAGAGATTAGGGCCGAATCAACCAGCAAGTAGAGCTGGGGGTGGGGGTTGCAACGAAGGCCTGTGTAGGAGGGGAAAGAATGGGGGGAGGCCAGTAGGAGAGGTGGCGGGTGGGAATGGGGGAAGGCGTCAGTCTGTGGAGGGTTCGAAAGTGAGTCGGCAGGAGAGAGCTGAGGAGAGGAGGAGAGGTGGGAGGGCTGGGGGTTTGGCCCTGTGAAAAGGAACTCATAAAAGTCACATTTGTTGGTGATGCATGAGGAAGTGAAGGCAGCTTTGGCACATGTGTCTGTGGTGCTAAATTAACTGTTAACACAAATAATCAAAGTGCAGGGCCCATTGAGCGCTGGCGCCAGTCAAATGAGGGGGAGAGGCTGGGCTTCCAGGCGCCTCCCTCTCCCAGCAGCAGGGCTAGCAGACTACATCTAGCAGGTGGAGGTCCACTGGGGACTTTAACAGGATGGAAGTGCTTTAGAAAACAGGCTGGCCTGCCCGCGGACAAGAGGAAGGCACCGCTGCACTCCTACTTTCCAGCTATTGTTTAGAAGCGTGTTTCTCTTTTTAGTTCTTGCTTTGTAAATCTCTGACTACTCCCTGGTCCAAAGGGACATGGCACCGACAATTACCTACACAACCAGCCTATGACAATTAGTATTTTGACCTTGGAAGGGGTTTTTCCCCTTGCTGTTTGAAGCTGTGAATAGGTGGCCTCCTCCTTGGTCTTTCCCTGGGGGCCAAGGGTCCTTATTGTGACAGCTTGGCCAGGCCTGCTAAGGGTAATATCAACACAAGGGAAGGCCAGTCATCTGATGCTGGTCCTGTAGCTGTATCACTGCATACCACAGCGCCGTTTCCTGTGTTGAAAATGACCTTTCGCTCCCGTTGCCAATGGGCTGTTGCAAGAGGCTCCACAAACACACAGATTTGAGAAAGCTAAATATAAAAATCATTTCAAGTGTGGTAGATCAACTTGAACCTCTTTTTAGTGCCACGACTTGTCTGGACTACTACTTTATTTTACAGAGAATAATTCATATTTTAGATATTTAGATTTTGAATCTATAATAACTAAAATCAACATCAAATGGTTGCACTAAATAGACGAGCAGTAAAATTATTATAAACCAGACTTGTGGAGTCGTCTTAATTATGAATCACTATAGCTCATAATCTTCTAAGAAGTTCTCAGTTCTTGATCAAGAGCAGATTTTGTCTTTATAGCTTAATCTTGTTCTCGCCAAAAAACAGTCAAGTCATGAGGGTAAAGCAAATACAGCAATTTGGAAAAAGAAATCGTCCCCTTGCAGCCTTGTGACATCAGCACAAAGGAAGCCCAGCCCACAATGCTCCTCACTTCCCATGCAGCCCACAACTGGGCTGCAGACCGAGGTTGCCTGGCGCCACAGTCATCATGTGTGTCAGTCACTTGCAAAACTCACTGTTTTCCTACGAGGATGAGCTAAGCTCCTCCTTTAGCCCTAACGATTTATTTTAGACTCGGGCGCCCAGAGACCCCCTTTCTTCAAATCTCAGTTTATCTTGGCCATGTTGTTTCAATGTGAACCAATCAGCTTAGCCTGCAGTGGAATGTCCCCTGAGACTGGCCTGGCTTTCCCAATAGGCCCATTCATTTCTGAGGACACAAGTTTAACATCTGGTTTGCATTAGCACTCCTACAAGATCTCTCATCTAGCCCTGGTCGCTCACTAGGACTAGAGGGCATTATGTCCCTACAGAATCATCATTTCGTACGGAATCGCATGATGAAGTGATTGATTACCTTCTCCTGGTCTAAGATAATAGACTTTGTTTTCCGTTCGTGTTCACCATTGTGACTAATGTGTCTGTGACCTCAGAAGTGATAACATTTCTATACAAATGACCCCAAGTTAACAACGCTCTATTATCTTTAAATACAGTAACATAGTAGCAGCATTTATTTATATGTATATAAATATATAGATATAAATATATATGTGTATATACTGTATATATACTGTATTCAATCAGTTATAAGATGTATAACTAATGGCATAGCTAAGTAGAAGTCTATCGCAACCTTTAAAGTAATAAATATCTGAACTGCTGAGGAGTACAATCTTGTTGATTTTTATAAGCCTAGACATTGTAATAACACAGAAATGAGATGGGCTGACAGTCACAGAACAGCAGTTCCTGCGCTTTGTGCACAGTGTACTCCTCTATGGTTGTAGTCGTCGTTGCATTAACATTGAAAGCTTTGTAATCACCCTGGCGCTGTGCGGAGTACACCGAGGATGGGAACACGCTGATCCAGCAGGTGCACGTCTCAGGTAATGGCTGCCGCCACTCCCAGGTAGCTCCTGATAAGAAGCTGAGCTCACTGAGCCCTCTCCCCCTCGTCCTCCCATCTCAGACACTGGCCAAGCAAGGTCTGGGATCCCATGCATGGCTGGCTGATTATCATATTCTGCGCCTCTCTCTCTCTCTCTCTCTCTCTCTCTCTCTCTCTCTCTCTCTCTCTCTCTCT
>JAVQIZ010207292.1:0-24232 GCA_036023535.2 Galaxias brevipinnis
GAGGGCCAGCCCGCCCTGTCGCTGTTGACGACGGCGGCCGTGACGACAGGAGCGATGGAACGGGACGTGTTTATGGTGATCCAGTCATTTTCCAGCCGGATGGCGGCCTGATCTACGGCATCGATCCCCCCCCCACCCCCCCGCACAGAGGAGCACAACACTCAGAGGATGCTTAGCTTCTTAACGACTTCCCTGCCTGGCTGGCTGGCTGGCTGGCTGACTGACTGGCTGGCTTACCGACTGGCTGACTGATTGGCTGGCTAGCTGGCTTACTGACTGGCTGACTACCTGGCTGACTGACTGACTACCTGGCAGGTCATCTTCTTCCTCCTACTCCTCCTCACCACCTCTTCCTCCTCCAGCGGTTCTAAAAAGGCCTCGTTAGCTCTGCAGCTTGTTACATGATGTTAAGCCTTGATTAGCCTGCATGCTAAAAAAGCAGCAGCTTGTTACATGGTGTTTAGCCTTGATTAGCCTGCAAGCTAACAAAGCAGCAGCTTGTTACATGATGTTAAGCCTTGATTAGCCTGCATGCTAACAAAGCAGCAGCTTGTTACATGGTGTTTAGCCTTGATCAGCCTCCACTCTAACAAAGCAGCACCTTGTTACATGTTGTTTAGCCTTGATTAGCCTGCACGTTAACAAAGCTGTAGCTTGTTACATGATGTTAAGCCTTGATTAGCCTGTATGCTAACAAAGCAGCAGCTTGTTACATGGTGTTTAGCCTTTGTACACCTGCATGCTAACAAAGCAGCAGCTTGTTACATGGTGTTTAGCCTTGATTAGCCTGCACGCTAACAAAGCAGCAGCAGCGCGGTCTATATCCATTACACCGATCCTTTAACGGCACCGTTAAACTGGCTCGCTGCTTGCTCGCTCAATACCGGACCGGTACCCCCAACGATCCAGTTCAACAGAACAAGACAACAAATACATTTGTATTCCTCCCTATCGTCCTCTTCCTCTCTTACTTTTTGCCTGTTTCACTCCCTGTTTCTGTCTCATTCCCTCTACCTCCCTGTCTCATTGTCTCTCTATCATCCCCTCTCTCTCTCTCTTCCTGCCTGTCTCATTGTCTCTCTCTTCTGGCCTATGTGTCTCTACCTCCCTGTCTCTCTCTCTCTCTCTCTCTGTCTCTCATCTCTCTCTCTCTCTCTCATCTCTTAGACCTTTAGCTGTTGAATATTGATAAAGCTGCGTCGATTTAGAGAAAGCACGTTCTCAGAGTAATTGAATTCCCCCTGTGCTGTAAAAAGATGTTTTAACACGACTGAGAAGGTCAGAGTCTGTAGGAGCGAGGGGGGGAATGAGAAAGAGAGAGAGAGAAAGAGAGAGAGAGAGAGGGATAGATAGATGGATTGGGGGGGGGGCAACCCGTAGGGTGTGATTTCTCTGGAGTCTCAGGGAGGTATCTTTTCAAAGCGCAGCCCTCACCCCCCAGCAGCCATAAGACCCTACCTAACACAGCAGAGAGCGCCTCCGTGTTTCCTTCAAAACGCAGCTTAGTAATCAAAGGGGGTTTATTCGCTAGCGCCCTTCGTTAACTGGCTGGCGTGTGAATCCGCACACGCGTGTGAAAGTTCAACCGCAGCACTTCAGGTGATGTATCCCGCTAACGGACTCCTCTCCAATCCTCCGCGGCCTCCTCCCGGAATAACACCGCGACATTTCCAAGCGCCCGCCGTCGCCGCGGTGATGGATGAAGCCGGGCGGTAAGTAGCCTGCAGGGAGAGTTGTAAACCCAGGCTGTGAATCAGAGCCGGAGTGCGGAGCGGGAGTGGTGGTGTGGTGGTGGCCTTGAGGTTAACGCGGTGGGGCTCGTAAAGCAGGAGGCTGAAATACTGGTGACCACGGCAACGGACCGGCTGTAGCTATGACACCGTGGGGGCTTACAGAGAGGAGGGGGGGGGAACAACTACGTGGAAGGTGTTGATCATCACAAATCTCCAACGTTTTAGGACATTTTCAATAACTTTCCCCCTCCTGGTCTAAATCAAGAGCACGGGGGTGGGACTAAAATACAGGAGAGGGGAAAAAGAGAAAGGGAGTAAAAAGCAAGCTAGGACGAAAAGAGAACGAAAATACTGAGAGGAAAAGAGGAAGAGACAGCAGAGGAAGAGGGTAGAAAGAAATCAAGACAGACAAAAGAAGAAGAGAAATAGCTTTTGCTCCTCTCCATTTAGTCAACCCAGGCCCCCGTGTGTGTGTGTGTGTGTGTGTGTGTGTGTGTGTGTGTGCGTGTGCGTGTGTGTGTGAGACTGAGCATTACAGAGCCCAAGTGACTTATTACGCTTTGAAAGGATGCGCTTTTTGTACAGTGTCTCTTCCGATATGTTCGATCTCACATTCCTGACGTTATCAACATCATTGCAGGACTGCTCATAACTTTTATGTTCCACATGTGGAAAGAAACTGAGCTTTTGGGCTTACTGTAGAAGTGGTTCTGTTGTCTGTTAGCGGTGTTAGGGGTTCAAAGGTTTGCAGGGGGCCAGAACTGCAAGAGGTATGCACGAATAGTGTAAAAAAAGGATCTGCCTGTACAATAGGCCAGAGGTGAGGGGATTTGAAGCACATGGCAGACAAATGTTTTTGTCATAGGGTTGTATAGCACTGTATGAACTACCGAGATATAGACAGTATTTTATCAATAATAATAATAATACATTTAATTTACATGCTCCTTGCTGGACAACGTGCAAGACATATAATATACAGTTAAAACAGCACAATATACAATTTAGGATGCAATAAAGTTAGGTCAGAGACATGGGAATTGAGGCAGGGGATATCAATGAACAGCACAAGATTACCAGGGTATAATACAACACACACATTATGTCAGGCACGGTAATGAGAAAGCTTGTTTAAATAGATGAGCTTTTTTTATGTTGTTATAGTGTCGGACTGTCTGATATAGGGTAGGGATGGGCATTTAAGGCCATATCACTATTAAAATATTCTATCCAAAATATTTCAGTTAATCGATTAACCAAAATAAAAAGATTATATGGAAAAATTATTTTTATTATAATTTTTTTGCGCTATAGCGCACTTGTAATGTAGCGAGGGGCTTCTGTGATCTGGCCTTCGCTAATTAAACATATTCCTTTTCCAATTTCTGAACATTTCTTACTTTCAACACATTTGGACAGATTTTCTTTGATCTCTGAGCGGAGAGTCGGCGCTATAAAGCGCATGCGTTTGTATCAGTGATCCAGCGCACTAGCATAGAGCGCTCTTGTGCCCTCAATTGAAGCGCTGCCTGCGAGTTTAAACTACTTGATGTGGAAAGCAGGAAATTGTATCTAATGCATTGAAATTGTGCTTTTTCTTTCTACTTTTTACATATTTAAATGGCATTGGTGTACACGTTATAAACAGTATGTAATCAAAATCGCTAATGAATAATATTTAAATTAACTTTAGGCAAAAACATAAATGAATAACTGCAACTATTTTCGAATACCCACATCATTTCGAATAATCGAATATTCTAATAATCGTGCCCATCCCTAATATAGGGTGGGAGATAGTTCCAGAGGTAGAGCTGGGTGTTATCAGCATAGCAATGAAACTGGACACCATGATGACGGAGGATCCTTCCCAGGGGAAGGAGATAAATTATGAACAGGAGTGGATCCAAAACTGACCCCTGAGGAACACCTTGTAAACAGCAGAACCCTTGGACATATGTCTTCCTTACTGAACAAACTGTTGTCTGTCAGTGAGGTATGAAGTAATCCAGGAGTGACCAACACCAGTTAGACCAATGCCAGCCTGGCGTTCCAGCAGTATTCAGGGGAGATGGTGTCAAAGGCGGCTCTAAGGTCCAGAAGGATTAAGATGGTCAGTAGTCTGGAGTCAGATGCACAGAAGAGGTCATTAATTTGATTAGTGCTGTTTCAGTAATGTGTTTTCGACAAAATCCAGATTGTAATTATTCATATAGGTCATTGGAATCCAGGTGGGATTGTAATTCAGCAGCAGCAGGGTTTTGGAGATGGAGAGATTCGAAATAGGCCTGAAATTATTCAGGATCCGCACCAGGTTTCTTTAGAATAGGTGTGATAGCGGCCATCTTGAGGAGAGTAGGTACCGTTCTGAAGGTGAGGGAGGCCTTGATAATTTCCTAATTAGAGGGGAGATGGACGGCAGGCAGGCTTTGACAAGGTGTGTAGGGAGAGGATCCAGCTGACAGGTGGAGGACCTGGACTTAAGGATGAGCTCTGAAATGGAGCGACGGCCAGAGGTTTGAACATTGTATTAGTTAATATTAGTCGTGAATCTTAAAACAGTGTCCTTTTTGACAACACAGGCTATTTGGTCAGCAGCAGTGTTACACTGTCTGGTTAACATTGGCATGACTGGACAGATTGTTGTGGCCGTGACGCACTTATTCCGCTCACTTTGCAGTAATTGTTTAAAGGTTTGTTGACATACTGCATTCACCACATTTCTTCGCTTGTTGGAAGTATATGAAGTTTTCAAAGCAAACATTTACAAGTTGGTCGTTCTTGGTTAATTGCTGTGCTTATGACTTCAGCTCCTCCTTAGTCATCAGGTCAGAGAGTGGACGGTTGAAGACTAGGCACTGTGTGGTTGGCTGATTGAAAGGTTTAGCGTGACCACTTCAGTGTCCTCACTTCCTGTCCTCACGGACAAGACCACGAAAAAAAACACGTCCCTCAATGTATTTGAGACTCAACAATCTCCGACCAAAGAACATTAGTGTTTTCCATTCCACCAGTACCTAGTTATAGGTTATGGCTTTGGGCTGAACTGTACCTGTTGAACACAGACCGTAACTACACTATTCAAAAGTGGAGGCCAGAGCCTTTGGCGTTGGCCCACGTTTAACCGGCCTTAAATGTCTTAAAGCTGTTTCAAGCATTATCTCTACTTAGTGTAATCCATAAGTGACCCGGGAATATTAACGATTTTCAGTGAAATATCAAACTGAACAGGGGGTGAGTTTGTTTGTGTCTGCACACGCTGGCCGGTAACCCGGCTGTTGCAGGTTTGTACTGGGCAAGTTGCGAAAGGCGACTCATGCGAATGGAGCCCTACGGCGTGGAAACTCCTCCTGGCATCCCAACCATTTCCTGTCAGAGAGGATTGTGGGTCATTGGCTTTCCGCTCTGCTATCGCCATGCGTGCACCCCCAATGTAGTGCTCACACACTGAGTCCCCTTAGTGGCTAACACACACATGTGGGGGGTGAGACGCAAATGGTCAAAGGGGTAATGAATTCTGACTGCTCTGTTCTAGCTCATGTATATCTACAGTCCTGCTACGCTGATCTTTCCCTGCAGGACTCTACTTTAGTTGGACACCTACTGAGTCTGACTCGAGCTTTCTCGAGTGCCTGGTTTGTGACTTAATTGAATTGTCCATTTGCCCTGCTCTGTATTAATTTACACACTCTGTGTAGAGGAGCTGGTGAAAGCCATGAGCAACGGTTCCCCCCAGCAGTGAGCTCGTTGAGCTCTTTGATTTGTCTGTCTTTAGTGACCTTGTTGTTTGTAAGGCCTACACAACAAAGCAGTACTGGGAAGCCGTTGCCTGCATCATTCCCATGAACAGATAACGGCTTCCTTTTCTATGTCAGAACCGTGTGACCAGGTAAACATCAACCCTAATCCAGGAAACGAGAGTTCACCGGGAGTCGACCTTGCACACTGGTGTTTTTGTGTTGAGTGTGTTTTGTGTGCGTGCAGCCAACGACATATCAGATCTGTTTGTAGTACAGTAATTTACAAGTGACTCAACCTTCTAATAAGCTTCTGTTCCTGTGCCGGTTCCTATGTCATTAGTGTGTACTATAGGGCTGTGACTACCACCAGTAAAATGCTCTGCTCTGCCTTCTCGGTCAGTGCTAAATACCTCACCCAGCCAGAGATTTCCTGAAAAGCATACAGAGATGTGTGTTTGGGCTGTGCCGGATCCCGCTGCTTTGCTCACATCCTGTAACGTTTTCTATTACACGTTTGTCCGTTGTGTAGTGTACGTGTCTGCAGGGGGGGAATAGCTGTGTGAGTCAGTGGTGACTTACAGCCAAAAGAGATGGTCAGAAGAATGCGGTTCCCTTCTGACACCCCTTCCTTTTCTCGCACTCAGCCACCCATGTATCGCTGCATGCAGCACGTATACTTCAGCCTCCTCCGCCACTCGTCCAGTCTGACTCAAGACACAAACACTCAGCTGATAAACCCAGAGGCATCCTCCACCAACTGTGGCCTGCCTTGCATCACTCAGGCACATATAAATCTCACTGTAGATTGAGGTGTTTTCTTTCAGCATTCAAGTTCCACCTTAAGTACCATGGTTCGTCACAGCTCTGAACGTACAGGATAGTTTACCTCCCAAGAACTTGGAAGTGGACGATCATATGTTAGCTCTCCTGTCAGATGACTGCTCTGTCCTGTTTGTGGATGAGACTGGGATCAGCTAAAGTAAACCTCAGTGTGCCTGAATGAGCTATGGCTGTGCGCGCTAACTCTTGTTGTTCTTACTGATGGCATATGAAGGCATCGTCTGAAGTACATGCTCTATCTCGGGGAGCTCTGCAGGATGGAGAGGGTCACAATGTGTCCAGGCCCCTTTGGTGTTCTTTGTCTGAGTAATACTGGGTCTGGCAAGGGGGCTAATTTTTTATGCCTGTGCACTTCCGCTCTCCATTTCTATTTTCAGAGTTCTTCCACGAGTTTGCATGAACTCTCTAGACCCGGGGCATTTTGAAGAGGGTGCTGGTAAACAATAGCGTTGATGGCGCTCCGAACCAGAACATTCGACCGCAGCTCTGAAAGAGGGGAAAGAAAGCAGAAAGTATGCTGCTCAGTCCATGGGGGGGCCAATGCTTTCATGTTTGGCTGAGGAACGTGTGTTTTGCATTTGCTCCTCTCATCTGCACATTCCAGGGCTTTTGTGAGGGATGAGGGAACAGGGGAGTTATCCATGGAAAAAATAGCCCCCCCCCACCCCCTAACGCCTATTGGCATCTACAGCATTCCTGTCACTATCGCTTCTGCCCTGCGTGTGTGTGAGTGAGTGTGTGAGTGTGTGTGTGTGTGTGTGTGTGTGTGCGTGCGCGCGCGCTCATGTGCATGCATGTATTTGTGTAAATGTGTATGTGAGTGTGTGCGTGCGTGAGTGACATGGTATGTGTATTATTTATCCCTCTGGTCTTGGGGGTTTCTCTGAGGGGTTAGGAGACACAGCAGCGGATCAGAATCAGCACTGTTGTTTTGACATGGGCTTAAATCAAGTTTCCGGCCTCCATTCCTATTCTCCGCTTTTTAATAAATAAATCCCATCAAGCTTGCGGAGAAAAGTACCAATTTCCTGTGTGTGTATACATGCATATAGCCCTAGTGCTCTTTTCAAGGTCCAGTTTTGGAAGTCCACTACTCCAAAGTTCTCTCTGCCTGACAGCGTGCCTATCTTGAAAGCCCCATTAAAGGCAGCCTTTTTTCCTTATCCACACGGACCCAGAGGTCCTTTTTATGATCATGTCCAATGAATAATGGATGGAGATGTTTTGTCTGTGTTCTGTTTTGAAAGAGATCTGAGAATAGAGCTCTACTTTCTGACTGGCCGTGGCTGCTAGACCCATCAAATGATGTGTTGCGTCACCACGCCTATTTGTGATTTTTATGTCAGAGCCCTGACCCTTATGCAATCATCTTTGCAGATATTGATCCCAGACGTGTAAGGCAACAGGGGTATAGGAATGCAAAAACAGAAATGACCTATAAATAAGCGAGTTGGAATGCCGCGTCAACACTGTGACTTACATAAGACTATTGGAATCATATGTGTGGAGTGTCTGACTGTGAGTGGTCCTGACAGTGCCCTGGAGAGGCACACCCCAGACACAGAACAGGACAAAGCCAGACCACTATGTAACAACTTAGGTTTGAGTGACCCCATGTAAAAAAAGAAAAAACATTTGTAAACTCCAAAGCCATGTTTACTAGAGAACCTCTTTCCGTGACAGGTCCCTACACAAAGCTTTCCTCCAGGAGGACAGTGTCTGTGGAGCCCTGTTTGCCACTGTGGCCTGCTCTGTCTTTACCAATCTCTGCTCTCCCACAGGACTGTTCCAGCTCGGAGGAGTACACCGTGGCTGCCGCACTGCTGCCCCTGACCACAGCCTTCTACCGGGTAAGGAAAGCACACAGGGCTGCCCGTTCTCTATTCCCCCCCCACCCCCCACCCCCCCCCCACACACACACACACACACACACACTCCCTCTCTTGTCCTCTGTCTATCTCTTTCTGTCTCCACTTATTCTCCATTTCTCTGTCTTCCATATATAAATACACACACACACGACACAAACACAGGTTTAACAGAGAGCTATGATCTCAAACTAAAAATGTATTTAGTCAATGATTGTTCCTCATTCAGCTTTAATATATTGCTGGTAAGTGAAACACTGGTTAGGTGTAGTTGTAAATAATAGAGCGGTTTGAAGAGAGGAACATGGTTTACCAGCTGCACTGGCAGCGGTCCTGGTTCAAAGGTCGCCAGTCGCTGTATTCCTCCTAACCACTGGGGACCTTGTTTCTCTGTTCATGATGCAGCTTTCCCAGGGGAGTACGGGGGTCAAAGTTGTCCCCGTCTAGCCATGGGAGAATTGATACCAGAGTACACAGTGCCCCTCCCTCTCTCACGGAACCCCAGAGGAGCTTCCTGTGGTCTGTGATGTCTACCAACCCCCAGACCCTTTTGTGTTCAAGCTCCAGCCCCCACCTCAGCCATGTCCCCGCAGCTTCTCCGTAGCCATGGCGATAGACACAACTGCTGATGTTTGCCCCATGGTGTTCGGCACCGTGCAGACGAACCCCCGGTGGAGTGGACTTACACCGGGTGGGTGTTCTGGGCCAACAGATGACTCACTGGGTTCACACAAGACGGGCCGATGCAAAAACAAGCCACTCGTGGCACATAGTGTGTGTGTGTGTGTGTGTGTGTGATCCAGCACTGTGCGTTTGTCGTCTGCACATTTACTGCAGGTTGTTTTCCCTGGTGAACTGAGTTGTAGGGTTCAGAACATGATTTTGGTATCGGTGGTCTAAACAAACCCACCAGAGATTATCTTGCATCTGCATGACTATAGAGGCTCTCAGCTAAGCTTGTCCTGTGGTGTTGTTCTGTCTTAACCCAGTCTTTAGAATACTCGTATCAAAGCCGAAGAAGAGGATGTTTGTAGCTAAGGGAGAAAGAAAGGGATTGGATGGGATTGTTTAGACCTGTAGTCAGCTAGATTTTGTTTCGGTATTCAGCTCTTTGTATTCATACTGGCTACAGCAGGCAGCTTTAAGCCCAGCCCCATGCCCTCCAGCTAGCTGTCCTCCTTGCTCCTCTCCTCTTCATTTAGACATCTGAAAGCACTGTATTTTCCGTGCCTCTCCGCCACCCTTCACAGCCCCACTGTTTACATAACCCCCTGGACCTGATTAGAGGATTATGCTCTAGTCCTCCGTCGCCAGGTTCGCCAAAGACGGCACGAACCTCGAGGCATGTCCATCCGTGTTGCTCGCAGGGATCTGGCACGGGAGAGGAGTGAGCAGTTACACACACTAACCCTCGTCCTCCTGGCTCCAGAGCTGTCTGAATGAAGCCCATACTCAGCCTCACGCAGAGGGCTAAAGAGAGAAGGAAGATAAGGGGGGAATCAGGGAAACAGTCATCTGCCATCTCTGGGTGGATGGAGTGTGAATCACGCAAAGGAAAGCTCCAGAAGAGCTATGTTGTGAGAACAGCGAAAGAAGAGGTGATTTAGAACATAGGAGTAGTAGGAATGTTGGAGATGTTGTGCTAGACCATCCCAACGTTGCACGATAATGAGGGTGGCTTCTTCCTGGCCGACATTTCTGTGGTCGTTCCTGCCCCCCACTCCACTCTTTATCCAAGCCCACCATTGAACTAGATGTTTCAATTAGCTAACCCACCACACTGAGAGTTATTGGGGATTTTCACAGCGGGGCCTGCTGGCAAACAAAGGGGGTGGGGGGGTTTCTCTGCAACACTGGAGGACCACAAGAGTCACGGCAGGACATGACTGACTGGGTAGATTGGAGGAGCTCTTGGTTGGGAAAGAGGGAGTGCTCATTCTATTGCTAAATAGTAATTGACTTACAACACATGGTGCAGCTTCAAAACAAAAATGTAAATTGTTTTATAATGTTTTGTGGTAGATTTTAGTTTTTTCGGTGAAGAATTAAAGTCTTCATTAAAATTCTGCTTTTCCTGGAAGAAACACATTGAGGAACAGCAGGGGTAATTTAGTGGCAGTGGCAAGCAGCTGTAGCGGGAGCCTCTCAGCCCGTTTCCAGGCCTTAAGGACACCTTTGGTGCTCTACCTTTGAGTTGTAAGAAGGTGTTCCTTGTAAGGGTAATCAGTGGGTTGATAATGGGCAGTCATTTCCAAAGAGAGACTTGGGTTCAGTGCCGGAATGGCTATAAGTGATTTTTGAAGACTTAGGCCTACACCCCAACATCAGTGGTTCCCAATCCAGTCCTCAAGTACCCCCAGCCATGCCAGGAATTGGATCTTTCCAAGCGCCAGCACACCTGGTGCAATTAATCAAGGCCTTGGTGTAGGTGACTAATTACACCAGGTGTGCTAGCACCTGGGAAGATGAAATACCTGGAATGGCTGGGGGTGCTTGAAGACTGGATTGGGAGCCACTGCTCTACATAACTAGTGGTAAACCAGGCGGTCCAGATGTTCATTCAGTTTGAACCAGTGACCTAAGCCTTTTGAGGATTTCTTAACATGGCAGAAGTGTTTTATCCACTTCACAGTAATTGAAGTGTGCCTTTATCATTAATGTAAGGGATATATATGTCTTTGTTATAACAACCTTCAGACCCCTCCTGACAGCCGCTATCTGTTCCCCTACCACTGCTCAGCCAACAGGGTCTGTGGGTGTACTGATTGGACTCATTTAAACTGCTACGTCTCTAGCATCACCTTTTCCCAATGCCAAGCTACATCATTAGAGCAGACAAGACCAGCCATGCACTGACTGTATATTTGAAGCTAAATTGCGCACCTCATACTGTCCATGCCAAAAACTCTAATGTGCACATTTGAACCTGAATCCATTAAGTGAAGCGTAAACATTTCATTCTTCGTGCTGGATTATGTTTGTTTAGACTACACATTTAGAATAAAGCCATGCTTAAATATTTTAATTCCTCAGAGCAAAACTTGATGTCACTGCCACGGTGCAGCAGGACTACTGAGTGTTCTTAGTTTTTTTCAATTCAGTTGTTCAGTCTATTTGATGTGTGCAACACAAGTCAAACACACACAGGCTCATCTTTCTGTCTGTTATTTTTATGCTTGTAGAGAAAGTAGCGTTATTAAGCCACATGATCAACATGTTAGTTAAGAATACTATAGGAACAATGCAATGACCATTCCATTGTTCACATCAACTTTTGTAGGAACCAGCCAATGTCTCAGAATTAGATTCCTCTAACTATGCATGCAATCCGTAGCATTTAGTCGGAGTTGGGCAGGTGGTCCATCCATTTTTATTGGTGCCTTAGGCCAACGCTATCCCAGATCATTCATTATGTCTTCAGCGACCATTTTGTCAGTCGCATAACAGTTGTTCTTTAGTTCGATGATGAAGCCATATTGTGGCTAGAATTGCCAATCCTTACTGGGCATTTATCACTGCTAATAAGTTTGATCATCACGGATTTCCCCTTTCCTAATGCCATCTTTTCATACCCATCACAAAACATTAACTGGCTTCTCATTGCCTAACCGGGGAAAAGTGCAAATTACAAATGTAACAAACCCTGGAAGCTCTTCAAGTGCAAGATCGTAAACTCACTTGAACCTTTTCCAACATTTGATCGACGTTTCAACTTTTGCCCCAGGTCTGTTCCTTCGTATGCTCCAATTGTTAACCCATTTAGTTTGGGTAATCCCAGCACCACATGAATTTAAAAAGATTACGTTAAGTGTGAAAGTATCCTAGGTTTAAGCCAATCCTATGATCTTTGATTTACTTTGGGAAATAAACACATACACACACACATACGTATACACTCATACGGAGACAGGCAGGCCAGATTTATCGGAATTTTTATGAACAATCTGTTCTGACTAAATGCCAAAGATTGGGTAAATGTTGTTTTTCTCCAACTCTAGTCTGATATGTATGAAGGAGGGAGAGCCAGGTCCTGTTCATGGGGCTGGGGCCTGAGCCATGGAGGGCTTGTTTGGGTTGCCCCTCGCCTACACTTGGCTCCTCTCCACAGTGTCCAGCATGGGACGACGCCTGCCCTCTGTCCTCATGGCCCCGGGCTGCACGGGGTCAGAGAACGTGGGAATGCGCCTCTCTCCCTAGGCTGGTGCCTGCCTATCCCTGAGCCCCAACAAGAGACAGACTCTGCTTAGTTTGGCTCTGCACTCCAACTGAAGAGGAACTGCCCCCCCCCACCCCCCAAAAAAACTGGCTTCCCCTTGACTATTTAAATTGGAAGCCCTGTTAATTGAACAGACACACATGCTATTGCCTGTGAACTCAGGGCAATGTGCAGCCAGTGATGTCATCCCTACGCCATTGGCAGGTTGGAGCGGTTATGGAGTCAATTTGTGGATTGGCTGAGGTGCTCAGTGCTGGCCCCTGGAGGTGGAGTTTACTGTGGGACCTTTGTGCTGACGTGTGCAGCCCTGTGTTTGTGGTTGTAATCTCTGGCTCTTGGTATCGAGTGGAAGTGAGATTGCTAGGTGTTGAGCAGGTGTCAGGCTCACTGCCGTCTGGGTCACCGTCACTCTGCCCCCTCTGGTGTTTATTGGTACGATTGATTGCATTAGCGGCTGCATTCACAAAGGCCTCTGTTTGTCTGTCTTTTGGCTCCGCTCAGGCACAACATAAATTGGACATAGCAGCAAAACTCTAAAACCCAAACACGATTCCCACTGTTTGCATTCTTTCTGCCAAAGTTTATGCACAGAGGGGATTTGACGGCTTGCCTTGTCAAGCTGTTTTTCACAGCTCGGTCCTGATGAGAGAAGTGATTCACCGAGTGACCCCTGGTGCGCCTTCAGAAAAACCCGTCCAGCGTCTCGACTTCTAGCGACCTGCACTCTGTTTACTTTGGGTCGTGGAACATTTACGTTAGCCGCACGTCCTGCCATTTAGACAGCCCCGGGTCGTATGGACGCCATGATGGACATGTTTGCTCCACGCTTCTCCAGGCCTGTTTGTTTGACTAGAGAGATTCTTGTAAATACATTGTCAGGACACAAACGCTTTTTCGTTTGCTTTTTAGGACACAAAATAGATTTGACTCTGCCAAGCGACTGGGACGCATGAAATCAAAAGATTGATTGTGTGCAGGTCAGAATGCTGTTTTCCCACAGAGTCCTGCTCTGAGAATTTGACAAAGGAATGTCTTAACATTCGAAGGATGCCAAATGATTTGTTCCAAAACACTTGTAAATAATAGTGTTTACCCAAAGACTGGTCTCATATTAGATAAAGGTCAAGAAGTAGAGCCAGAAATGAAATGTGCACCCCAGGGTCATTATAGCTACCTCTCTCTGGCCCTTTATCAACCCTAACCCTGTCAATTTGTATTTCTTTTCGTTTTTGACCTCTTTCTCTCTGCGCCATCATCTTTTCTCTCCTAATTGTCCCCCAGTCTCTTCGTTCCCTCTCCAGCATACTGCAGCAGCAGTTGCTTTCGGGCACTCTGCTAATGACCTGCCCTGGTGGGTTTTCACTGCTCCTCTCCCCCCTCGGTCTCTGCATTCCTCCCCTGCTTACTGGCAAGGCCAGCCTCCGCATGGCGCTTGGTCTGGCGGGGGGTGGTGTATGGCTCTCCTTCCTCCTCTCATCTATCTATTCCCTCCCTTGTTTTCACAGCCTCTCCTCCCTGCCGCTATACTTATTTTCTTCACACCTGTTTCCTCTCTTCTTCGTTCCCCCCTTTCCTAGCCCTCCCTACTTCCTTCCTGTCCATGCCAGTCTCTCCCCCTCTCCATTTCTGTGCATCCCTGTGTTTTCTCCAGCGTGTGCACCCTGGGTTCCAGTGGAGACACCAGCGAGGGCTGACCGCGGTCAACTTGACCTGCACATGCTTATCAGAGCCAGCCAATTACTCAGGACTCAGGGTTACTTAGGGGAGGTGTGGAGAAGCACACGCTCGCATTAACGCGCCCACACACTGCTCCATCTGTCAACACACACACACTCTGTATGAAATAAAACGGTGCACGCACGGCTGCTCCATCGTTCCACATGACCCACACACGCCGACTTCTCTATTTGTCTGCACAGCCCCACCACAGTAGGACCAGGAGTTTGCGTCTACATCCCTGTTGGTCCCCGCTCCTCACTCATCTCCCTGCTCCGCCGTTGACCTTTGCCTTCCATCCATTTAGTCTAGACTTGCTAATCCTCTCTGCAGTAGCCTGTAAGTGTATTAGCCTTACCGCGACCAGATTTGGGCTTATGCACACATGCACACTACAGTGTGGTTTCTTCCAAACTTACAGCACTACCTTGGCCTGGCCCAGCGAGTCGTCTCTGGCCCCCGTTCCGCTCTCTTGGCGGTGATGAAGCGAGTGCTAGCGCGACGCAAAGCACATAACGTTCCTCTGATGTTAGCCCGGCTAATGTATATAAATTGGTCCCGTCTCTGGAGGGACGCGGAGCTATCCAAACAAGCGGTCACATTAGTGTCAACCGCCCTAATGCTCTAATGATATAAAGCGGGGCCCAGGCTTCCATCTGTGGGTGATGAATGGGGGGTTAGATAAGGAGCTAGCCGGTGGAGGCCTGCTGTCTGAGGAAGGCAAGGCTGCTGGACTGGAGGTCTTGGAGGGGAGCAGTGGGTTCAGGTGGGTTGGTCTCCCTGTGGTTTTCCGGGCTACACACACGTTGAGGTCATGGAACACAAACCCAGTTGTACACAAGCTGGTTTGGTGTCTCCTTCACTCTCTCCAGCACTGCTCTCCTCCGCCTTGCTCTCTACTTTTTTCGCCCTGCTACTTACTCTTTCGCTCTGTTTTCCTTTTTTTCTGTTCCCTCTCCTACCTCCTCTGTCAGTTCTCTGGTGCTGCTGTGCATGGTGCCGCTGGGCTCCGGAGCTGTTTTGGCTCCTTGGTGTCGAACCTTTACAGTAGCAGGGCTGCCCCCGCTGCGCCAGGCCCTGCAGGCTGTCAGTAAGGGGGGACTGGAGCAGAATGAAAAGTCCTGTGTTGTTGTATATTGTGTCAGACCCACAGGGGGGAAGAGTGAATTCACTGGCTAATCTAATAAGAGGCTTAAGCCCTCGACTACAGAAAGGCACATGGCCTTCCAAGTTTCGACTGTGTGTGTGTGAAGCTGTATGGGGGTGGGGGTGATGGGAGTTGTGGGGATCATTAATTAACAGTGTTGTCCTTGAGTCAGGCCACTGAGTGTGTTATGGTACAGTATGTAGCGGCCTCAGATTGTTGCCCAGCATGGAGGTCGGTGTGCACAAACACACACTTTGTTAGTGCAAGGCTATAGGGAACAGCCTTCACGTCTTACGGCTGTCTCCCCTCCAAGCTATGTGTGTCTGCAAACAGCAGGTGCTGAGTTCAGGAAAATTAAAACTCTGTAAGAAAAACAGAAAGGCTGTGTTTTTCCCAACTTGTCCAGAGAGAGAGAGAGAGAGAGAGAGAGAGAGAGAGAGAGAGAGAAGGAATGGTAGTCTGGAGGTCTCTGTGTGGGCCCGCGTAGCATTGACAAACTTACGACCCTCCAGCAATGATTGATGGCGCTGAAGACCTCTGGCAGCTAGGCATTATTTTCCTATTTGCAGCACCATGCTTGTAATAGATCTCCTTTGCAAGCCCCCATCACCACAGCCCAGTTGGTTTCACAAGACGTTAAGAGCGCGAACCAAAAAGCAACTGCTTCTTACTGTATTCCTCTCAACAGTCGACTCAGCAAAACCTGTGTGGCGGTCCTGTTATTAAAGTACGTTTAGCTCCACGGGTTTGGACTGTGAGCTTGTCCCTTTGTGTGTTCCCAACAGAAACTGGTGGTCGGGGTGAACCAGTTTGCCTACACCTGTGTGCAGGACCATCCCATCTGGACCAACCAGCAATTCTGGGAGGCCACCTTCTACAGCGAGGTGCAGGGCCAGATCCGCTCGCTCTACCTCACGGCCCCTGAGGATCGGCCGGCCACCATCACTGCCAGGCTCAGGGTAGGCCCCTGGACAAGGCTCACCCTTTAAGTCCTTTGCCTTTACACGTTACGCTCTCCTCACCCCCACCCCTTCCCCTCCTCCCAGGACCAGGGCTCGCCCGCGGCGGCATTGGCCCAGGACGGCCAGCGCACGGCCATGGACCTGGCAGCAGAGCAGCTGCGGGCGTGGCCAACACTGGCCAAGGAGAAGCAGCAGGAGCTGGTGAAGAACGAGGAGAGCACCGTGTTCAGCCAGGCCATCCACTACGCCAGCCTCATGGTCTACCTGCTGGTGCCGCTGGACACCAGCAAGAACAAGCTGCTGCGCGCTGCGCCCGCCACCGACTGGGAGAGCGGCAGCAACAGCATCGTCACCAACAGGTGAGATTTGTAGTTTACTCAAGATTTAGACAAGTTTGCTAAATTTAAGATTAAGATTTAAGACAAGCTTTTGTATTGTGTGAAAAAACCTAAGGAGGCTTTAGTCCTGCAGAATTCAGTACGACTGACTGAGGATTATGGAGAGTAGGGATTAGGTGTCGTCTTTGGACTGCGCCGTGTTTGTAACGGTATGGTAGACCTATCAAAAACGGATCTGTAGAAGCTCAAGTGAAGAACACACCAGGTGGCTTAGTTTGAGCGATTGTTTTGTACCTTCTAATAAGGTGATGATCAGTTTGTATGTGGACCATGTATGTGATAGCCCCGCTGTGTGCCAAATGAGAGCTCAGCACGTCAGCCAGATATGCTGGCCCCACCAGTCCTACTGGCTTGTGCGCTGCTGTCATACATAGTGTAGTGCACTCAGACCTGCTAAGTGGCTTTAGAGCATATGAGTGTCTGCATGGGGGGTGACCCTCCGCTCAGCCAAACAAAGCAAAAGTGAAAGTGAGTTCCAGTGCTTTGCAGTAGTGCTAAAATTGAACTCAATCTGGAAAGTTCCCTCCTGGGCAGCAGTTTTCTCAGAAATAGTGTGGGGGTCTGCCAAGACTGGATTTCTTGAGTGTCCCCCCAGTTTCAGTTTCTACTGACTCTGTCTTTTCTTTTTTTCTGCACAGTAGTTTTGGTAACGTCTTGGACGAACCGTCAAACAGAATAGAGGCACTTTAGGCCTGTTGACTCAGTACCCCGCGCTCCAAAAACTTCTTAAACCCAAATACTCCAACGGCCCGATATGATTAACAATCTAGTGTGTTTGTGCCTCCATAGTTTGGAAAGGAAGCAAAGAACCCATGGCCACAGCCTTGTTTATGGTGTCGTTGGGGGGGTTACGGTTACCCCAGACTTGTTTGGTTTCTACAGTAGAACCTTCTGGAAGTCATTGCTCAGTGTTTGTAAACCTGGCCTGAAGGTTACATCACCGTCTCAGGGCACTGATGGTCTGATCCTGACACCACTGCTAACCTGTTGCCAGTTAGCCAATGCACGCTCGTCAGACACAATAGATCCCTTTCAGAGAAAACACTCTAATCTCTCTTCGAAACCGGCTTTTGAAAAAGGACTGACCGTCTCCAAAACATTGAGCAACAGAAAAAGCACCAACAATGTTGTTATGGATTTGTTCAACCTGTCCATTCCCCCCATTTTCCCTCTGCAGTATCCAGGGTAGCGTGGCAGAGAGCTTCGACACCGAGAGCGGCTTCGAGGACTCAGAGAACAGCGACGTAGCCAACTCCGTGGTGCGCTTCGTAGCTCGCTTCATCGACAAGGTGTGCACGGAGAGCGGCGTCACCCAGGAGCACATCAAGAGCCTGCACAGCATGATCCCCGGTGGGTCTCCTCACCTCACCTCCCCTCCCTCCCTCCCTCCCTCCCTCTCTCCGGTGTTGCCAATTTCCTGTCCCCCTCTGCACTCGATGGCATGGGCATATTCTAAGCCGCGGGGTTTTCTCTTACCGAGGCCCCGGGTCTGCTGTTCTCAGGAGCTGTAAAGACTGGCGGTTCAGAGGACATGTGAACTGTGCACTTTAATGTGTGTTGGTATGGGTTTGTGAGCGTGCGTGTGTTTATGTTATTGCCAGTGTGCTGACTGTGCCCGATCTCTGACCCCTAGGCATCGTGGCCATGCAGATGGAGACCCTGGAGGCGGTGCACAGGGAGAGCAGGAGGCTGCCCCCCATTCAGAAGGTGAGTGCCCTCCCTGCCCTGGCTCACAGCCAAATACCATAACCATGGCACCTTACAGTAGCTGTCTGTAGCACTTATCACCTGTAAGTAGTAGATATGTAATAACAACAACTATAGTAAAGAATAAAGATACTGCCTTGATAATAATTGGACCAGAAGAGGTTTGACAGCAGGAGAATAGGAATAGTTCAAATCACACATGCACATATATTCAAATCTGCAATTATTAAATGGACACTTAATTCTTAATGAGTGTGCTTATCTTAAAGAGTAGTCTTATCTATGTGTGAGTATAATAGTATTAATTATCTCGGGTGATTCCTTTGTAAATCCTAGAATACTAAATCTCAGTTTACTGTGTTCATTCAACATTTCAATATCCAATTTCACAGCTATGTCAAAACAATTATACAAATCAAGGAAATCCAGGAAACGCCTGAATAGCAAAATAAAATGTTTGTTTTGGCAGACCAAAGCTGTGTCCTATGACACCGCTGATTGTGAATCCGTTATTATTTTAAAATCCAACTTTGGTAAAGCAGTCAATGTCTCCAATCAAATCCAATTTTGGTTGCTCGCCATCAATTGAAAAGGTCCAAAGTTCACATAATCCATGGGTAAAGAACAACCAGAAAACTTCACTGACTTCTGGTTAATGCGGTATGTGCCGAGCGCTTCGAAGACCGACACGAGACCTTACAATTTATAGCTGCTAGCAATCGACGTTAGCTTTTTCGCCAGGCTATACAAGTTTAGCTTTTTCTTTCTTTGTAACAAAACAACAAACGGAAAACAAAACGGCCAACTTAATTTTGCAACACTTCAAATTAAATTAACAAACATTAACATTAATTTATAGAACACTTTATATTCTCTATTCACAGTTGTAACCCTCTTTCATCACTTATTGCAACTACTTCCAAAAAACTCTCGAAACTCTTTTTTTGCACATGCTCCTAAAGATCAACACATTCCATACATCTAAAAATAATCAAGTGCTTGTGATTTGTTGACAGTTAAACTAATTGGAAACATAGAAAAGAAAATTGTTATAACTAATTAAAACACTAATGCATTTTTGTGAATGCAGCAGTTTATAATAATTATACAGAAATATTATTTTATCAAATGTTACACCAGTCTTACATGTCTTCTTGTCCTTAAACTGACCCTGGGGAGCTTTACAGGTAGGGCCGATCCTCAGCAGAGGTGTGTTTTGTTCCGTGTTGTACACTCTACTGGAGTCAGTGTGATGTGTTGGCCTTGGTTTTGCCCAGTCGTCAGAATGTCAGCGTCCTTCTGTCAGACCTGGTCTATATTCCTGATTATGCTCTGTGGCTGCTTTTTCACGCTGGCAGCTCTCAATAGGACCTGTACTTCTCTCACACACACGCACACACACACACACACACACACACACACTCCCAGTTCCAGGTTGCTCTCAGGGCAGCCCTGCCTCGGTACACTTGGTAAAGGCACGCATGGCCCTGCCAGACGGTATGTGTTCCTTTCGTCTCCCGCTCTGACTCGAGAGTGTGTGCTGGGCCGGGGGCAGAGGGGCCGGGGTCTGCAGCCAGCAGCCCATTAAAGGCTGTGGAGTGTGTCAACAACAGCAGGAGGAACCACTGGGCCCTCAGCCACCCAGATTTATGAGCCCTGCACTCCTGGTGCTCTCCTTGTCAGTGGAACCTGCTAGCAAGCGGGCTAGCGAGCTACTGCTCTGGCTGCTGCCGCCGGGTCTGAGGGGAGGAGGGAGAGGAGGTGTGCAGGGGGCTTACTGTGGAAATAATCTAGGGAGGGTGGTGAGGTGAGGGTACTACAGGCATTGTTACAAAATGCCACACTGGAAAGTGCTTATGTCCATGTCAAAATGGCGGAGGCCAGCTGTAGGTGTTTCTACATTGGAATGTAGTCACCGTAAATTCCTCAGCTGGCCCTGTCCGAACAACAGTTTTATCTCACGTGGCCGTCTTGATCCGCTCCCACCACAACCACTTGGTTATCCTGTTATCTCCAACCTGGCTCCCCTTCCCTGGGCTGGACTCCTGGTCTGGAGGTGGGATGTGACCCTAGCAGGTCTTGTTGTATGGTCTCGAGACCTGCAGCAGAGCACTGGAAGTTCATTCAATTGCCCCAGAGTTCTATTGAGAAGCTGCATGGTGCCTGGGTAGCTCATCTCTGTTCCAGCTTCCTGCTGTGAGTTGTAGTGTAGTACTGTGTCTATAAAAGCTTTCGGTGAATGAGAGATAAACCCTAAAGATATAGAATATATATTATGCTGGGACAGCTGCTGTGTTTAGGAACAGCTTCTTGATTTACTACTCAGGAAAAAAGGCATTGACGCATTTCCTTTTGTTAAGCTGTTCGCTTTGATCCTAATATTTTTGTTGGACGCTCCGACTTGCTCTGGTGTATATAAATTATTTCATAGCGTAGGGGGAAGTTCAATAAATCGGTTGAAATTGAGCAGGCCGCCGTCAATGTCCATATGTTTTATATTTGGGAACGAAAAAAATGTACATATCGAAATTGGGAAGATTATAACTTGGGTTATGAATGCATAAAAACCTGCGTAGAAAAGCGAATAATGAACTTGAGATATTACCACCGATTAGTCATCAAGAGTCCAAGAGCTTGATGTTCTTGGCAAAGCATCATTCAATGTTGCCAGGTTTTTGTAACACTGCCTGATGCTGAGTGTGCGTGCGACACTCTGGCGTGTGCCGGTGATGGTCTGGTTGGTGTCTTGATAAACTCACAGAACATATCTATTTATCCAAATAATGTTTGAGCCAGGTGATATGACCACTGATGTTATACAGACAGAGGAGTTTATAGGAAATGCTAGATGGTGTATGTAGCACGTGTTCAGTGTTTGAGTGTGGCTACTAGCAACCTGACTCAAGCGCTCATGTTTACAGCACAGATGTGTTCAGGTGGGTGTGATTTCATCAGATCTGACTCCTTTATCCGCAGCCTAAGATCCTGCGGCCGGCCTTGCTCCCGGGGGAGGAGCTGGTGTCTGAAGGGCTCCGAGTGGTTCTGGACCCCGATGGCAGGGAAGAGGCCACCGGGGGTCTGCTGGGGGGGCCTCACATCCTGCCAGCAGAGGGCGCTCTCTTCCTCACCACCTACCGCATCATCTTTAAAGGCACTCCGCACGACCCACTAGGTATTTATCAGTCATATGGAGAAAGGCAATGCCAAGCGTCTTGCTGCAGGTCACTGTTTACACGCATACTCTTTCTCTAGTATGTTAATTAAAGTTAAATGTTAAGTTAAAAGTAAAACCAATTTATATATTTTAATAAAAAGGAGCATACTAGCATGCGTTCCACAATATCAGTTGAAATGTTGTAGTACTTTTTTTGGTGTGAAAGTGAGAGCTGTGGTAATCTGTGGTCTGCTAATGTGAGGCGCTGTCCCTCCGTGTTCCCAGTGGGGGAGCAGGCGGTGATCCGTTGCTTCCCGGTCTCCACGCTGACCAAGGAGAAGAAGATCAGCATCCAGAACCAGCTACAGCAGAACATGCAGGAGGGCCTGCAGCTGCGCTCCTCCACCTTCCAGGTAACCACCACCGCGTGCTCCGGACTTAGACGATCAGGCCTTGGAAGGAAGAGAGGTGTGTGTTAGGAAATACAAGAGATGAAAGAAGTGGAGGTTCAGGTAGGTATCCAGAATAGGTCTCGGAAGAGGTTCAGACCAGGTGAGGGAGCAAGAAGGACTGCTAGAGTTTAGGCCAAGGATCTGAGGGGGGGGGGGGGTTAGCTGGGAGAGCAGGGAGACCATTTCCAAAATGAATTGAGAATGTTGGCGATCCCACGAAAATACCGAGGATTGTTGGGGGGGGGGGGGGGGGTCACAATCTTGTGAGGGTATGTTGAGGTTCTGAGAGGGAAGTCGAGGACCCCAAAAAAAAGTGCAAACTGAGCACATGTTTTGAATCTTCCACAATTCATGTAGAGCTGTAAAGTTTTTATAGCTCATTCCTATCTTTTTCGTAACAGGGACGACGGGGAAGTGGAGGGGCATGGTAGTGGGCTGGTGGGTCACTTGGCTTAGCTAGGGTCTTTAATGGGGGGGTGTTTGCGTGGCGTATCTGGTGCCCCTGTATGTGTGTATGTGCGTGTGTGCGTGTGTGCATAAGTCTCTATGAACGTGTGAGCTAGCTGGCCAGCGGCGCTGGATCTGGCCTGCATTATCAGTCCTTCATTAGGCTGGCTCGCTGCGGGGGACACAGATGAGCTCTGCTCTTACCCAGAAATGGAAGGAGCATTAGGGGGGTGGTGTTGGCATTTCTGTGGAGGCTCACATGGATGGGCCGTGGAGGAGAAGGGTACAGGGTCAAGGCTGGTGGTCTCACATGGATGGGCCATGGAGGAGAAGGGTACAGGGTCAAGGCTGGTGGTCTCACATGGATGGGCCATGGAGGAGAAGGGTACAGGGTCAAGGCTGGTGGTCTCACGTGGGGAGGACTAGACTGTGAGAAACATGCCAAAAGGCTCCCAGCATTTTGAACATTCTGTTGTGGCGTACCAAATCCATTCAAGCTATTTGCAGCACATGTTCTTTGCGTTGTAGTACATTCCAGACAGTAGAGCTGTGTGATGCTGCACAGTAAGTTATGCCATGCTGAGGGCTTGGCATTACGGTGAGTGATTATTAGTGGAAGAAGTGGGTAAGATCCTTGGTGGTGAAAAAGAAACCCCCAGTGTGGTATGTGTCTCTGCTCCCCAGCTGATCAAGGTGGCCTTCGACGAGGAGGTGAGCTCGGAGACGGTGGAGATCTTCCGGAAGCACCTCCAGAGGATCCGCTACCCTCAGTCCATCTTCAGCACCTTTGCCTTCGCCGCGGGCCAGACGGCTCCCCTGCTCAGCCTCCCCAAGCAGAAGGAGAGGAACACCGGCTTCAGGTCTGTGCTTGCTTTGGGACCACGTAGCGTCGGCCCCTCTGGTCTAACATTCTGTCTAGTCGAGAAGGTTCTAAGCCTTCACATTGAGCTAGTTCCAGGTATTTGTATCTAATCAGAATGGCCTAGCTGTTTCTATACGACCGTGAAATGTCTTCTATTGGAGGATGGGTGGAGTTCAAAGCGATACTGCTGACCTACTTGTGCTGTATATGCAAATATCCTCCTCCTCTTCCTCCTCTTCACAGAACATTGTCCAAGACTATCGTGAAAGGCGCCAAGATGGCGGGGATGATCACCATGGGCCGTGGCAGCCAGACTACGCTGAAGAAGACGGAGCGGAGCGGCAGCCGCATGACGTGGAATGAGGACGATGACATATCCAGTAAGAGCCTTCCTCACACTGAGGCCAGGGGAGAGTCCAGTGTTATACGTTTGACTGGATTACCGTCATGAGAATGGCATTTAGCCATGTACAGATTACATGGCCTATGCCTAATATCATCTGCCGTTACCTTGTACTTTCATCCATTCTAAAATATAATTTAATGTTTTTTACGATTTAGAGGATGCTTGAACATTTTAAGAAACCTTGTATGATATTTTCTGTCCAAATAAAAAAAAATCTAATGTGGTATTGATAAAATTACGAAAAAAAAACAGCAAAATCTGTTTTGTTATGCTCAAGCTACAGTATCTCTTGCCTGTTATCGCTATAGAGGTCTATGCAAAGTTTCAACTGGGATAGATAAAACAGGGCAACCAAATGCATGCTTAGGGTCATTTAGTTGTAAACTTGAATGGGGGCATATGTGGAAACGAAAGTCTGAAGTTTCTAACACCATATAACATACCTACAGCAAGGGCACCAAATAAGCCCTAAATGGGGCAGTGCCCGTGTGGATCTGGTGCAGTATCTTCAGCCTCTCCCAGTCCCGGGGGGGGGGGGGGGCGGGGGGGGGGGGGGGGGGGGGGGGGGGGGGGGGGGGGGGGGG
>JAVQIZ010207293.1:0-14058 GCA_036023535.2 Galaxias brevipinnis
TACCGGATGTATGAAGCAGGGAGCGGCAATATGTAGCAGACCCAACCATGCCAAATTTGTTGTATAAATCAAATTTAATAAATGCTTTAAAGACGAAGAGCTTGACTGACTGAACTATAGTAACGGCATAGCCCACTACAGTTAGCTAATGTTAACAAAAAATAATTTCATCATTTTATTTCCATATTAGTATGAGCTAGTGTATGACAATCGTTTTTATTTAGCTGCGATTGGCACCATAGCTACTATATGATGCCGACTATATAATTTTATTAAACAATAGCTTATTTAAATGATAACAAATCCAACGTATGCATGTACACGCACTAACAAATAAAGCCTTTTGACATAAATCTGGCGCTATGCTTCCTAATGTTCTAAAACTGCCCTTGGCGATTTGACAAGCCAAATCTTCTGCAACAACATGCAACGGCTTCAGCCGCCTTGCAACTACTAGTTCAGACTGCAGCAACTTTTGTCTGCAACGTTCTAAATCCGTTTCGTTGCATCGCGAATTTTTGATATTTTAATGTTTAGTGGTGTCATGAGACTGCTCAAGAGGGACATCCTCCACTGAAGGGAATATGGGCAAGGGAGCAGACCCCCGTTTTTCCCCCAAACTTGGCAGTTTTGGAAACCATCACATCAGTGCAGAACACAGTGATGTCCTTGAAGGCAACATCTCCACTACGGAGTCCAACACCACCTGCTCCAGCATTAACCCACTTGCCCCAACTTCTCGGGCCGCAGCCACCTCCTTGCTCTATCCAGCAGCTGCTGGGCATATAGAAGGGGCATATTGCGTTGTTGAAGGCCAGGGCTCGGAACCGGCGGCGATGTTCTTCAGGGTTTAACCAGAACCGGTTCCAAATTTCCCTGGGTACGTAGTTGCCGACTAGGCCTCCTCCTTTTAGCAAGGGAAGCAGGTCACCTGCACGTACGAGCTGTTGCCCTGAATGTGGCCAGGCAGGCTTCTGGTTTGTCAGCCTTCCACATCATATGCAGTTGGACCTGCTGGCACCATGATTAGCCATGACCTGCTCCCCCTTCCAGGAGCACCTTCCAGCCGCTGAAACTGGAGATTCGCCCCCATCTGTCGCTCTTGGATCACGAGAACTGGGCCAGCACTTGGGCCACTGGAGCTGCTTCTAGGGACAATTTGTTGTCTTCAATCTTTGTTCAATTGTGGTGTTATGAGAACAGATTGGGTACGGACACAGGGTAATGGCTTTGGTAGTCACCCTTTTATTAAATCGAAACCAAAAGAAAATGCACACTACACAGCAGACAACACCAGACCACAGCTGGGCTGCGCACCTCCTTTTCACTGTGGGTTTCTGTCTCCTGCTCGGCCTGGTCACTCTCCACCCGGAGTCCCCCTACTGCAAGAAAACCGACACCCATAAATAGCATTCATGCAACTGCTCTTCAGATTGAACCCACTTCTTGCAAACCTGTGAGCTTTCAGAAGATTGTCTTCTGACCATGGTCCTGCAGCGCCTTCGAATGGACAGATGCAATCCTCACAATTGCCTTCCTTGCCTAAATAACCTAATGTACCTATTTCCTTCATAGAATTTACTGTTTTGGAATGTGGTTTTGCTTCATCTTTTTGTAACACCCGAAGAGATAACTCCTCCCTAAACACTTTGATGTTGTCAATTGGTTGTCTTATAAACACAACAGTACATACCTTGCAAACCATACTGAGGATGCTAACTTCCCATAGTATAGAAAATAAAGCTATGGATCAAGCTAACATTAGCTGGGAAATGTTTGCGATCTGTATTTATGAAATAGAAATGTAGATAAGATAGCAAACTTTGACAATAAACGGCAAAAAAAAGAATTGTTTCGCTTTATGAGGTGTTATCAGCAACCTGTAAAATTAAATATGATTTATGTAATATTTGACCATTATGGAGCATTTGCAACCAAATTTCAAAACATCATCTACATTCCACCCCACCATTCTATGGATCACACTGTGCTCAATCAATTTTGGTTTGCCTGTAACTGTCATAGTTTGTTGTCATAGGTACAATTGTAAATTATCAAGACAGATTACAAATTGTACCATAGCAAATGCTGAAGGCCATTGGTTCACTAGCAATTGTAGTTTGGTAAAGTAATTGTTATGCTTACAATGACAACTAACTGACAACATCAGTACAGCCTGCAGTGAGTTGTTGGTGTAAGGGCGGAATTTGGAGGAGCTACTTCTAAGGGCGTCAATTAAATAACAAAAAAAAAACGGATAATAATCCTCAAAACAAACACGTATTTGATCTGTCGGTTTAGTGTCTTGTGATGGCCTCCGCCTTGTTTGCTTTCCCACGCCTTTCCTACAGTTGACTGATAGCAATGTGGAGTTGTTTTTTTCCCGCCCTATTTAAAATGTTTCTTTTGGCTCACTCCAACTGTTATGTTGCAAGTGGCGGCACAAGGGTTGATGTCACCCGATGTGGTGACTTAATAGTATCCTGATGGTGTCTTCCGGTGCGATCTACACCCCCCTAGTGACGCAGCTGGGTGTTGCTTTGTCTAGGTTGATGGTTTGTTTCACTATACAACTTCACCATGCTTCTCACTCCACCATACATTTAAACATCACTGACGTTTATGGCTGGGACGATGGATCGATGCATCAGTCGTATAAACAAACATCGATGTACAAAATAAAAATCGATTTTTAACAATAGAGATATCTTGACTGACTGACTTTAAAAAAGTGAAGAAAAAAAACGACAATCATAACCGAGTTTTGTAATAAACAATCTCCTATATTTACCTTCCTTAATACAAGACACACCCCTATCCACTGAGCGCGCGTGCACGCACTTCAAAAAATGTTTTTTCCCCCTTAGCAACAGTAGCGCTAGACACACGGCTTAACCAGCGTCGTAATTTTCAGAAAAAATGCCGGATGTCTGGAAATGTTTTACAAAAGAAGCCAAGTAAAAGTAAAATGTGTCTTTTTGCCATGACTTTACGTAAATGTATTGTGTTTCCACATAAGCTAAGCAAAGTCTGGCAAAGACAGTCTTAACAAAGACATTTTTACCTTTGAGTTGGCTTCCTTTGTAAAACATGTCCAGACATCCGACGGCATTTTTGTTCAAGAGATTACGACGCTGTTGAAATAAACTTTGGTGTCCAGCGCAGATAATCAAAACAAAGATTAGAAGTAGGTTACAATCATTAAAACCATTTTTTAGTTTCTGTCTATGCATACTACCTAGAAGAGAAAAATACATCGATGCATAAAAACTGATATTGTCCTAGCCTGGCTGACGTTACAGATTGACACATACTTCATTATCCCCTTTGCACTAAAGTAAATCCTTGCATTTCTCCCATCATGTGCGGTTTCCCTTTTTGTCAAGTCATTTGCTTCAGCACCATACTCACTGAATTTATTCGCTTGAGTTCTCAAACATATATACAAAGTACCCCCGTTTGTTTACTACAAATGGTACCAATTTAAACCTCGGCAATAATATCACAGACCTTGTGACTTGATGTCAAATGCATGGGGTTCCAATTTACCCCGCTACCGAAGTACATTTGTAACACATGCTGGGGTAAGTTGTCACAAGACAACAAGCAAGCACAGCGGCCACACCATGCAATATGCTTAAAAAGTGGTTAATTTGCATTGTCTCTCTCTCTTTGTTTCTATTTGAGTGTGTGTTTGTGTGTGTATGTGCGTGTGTGTAAATTAGTCTAGGCCTACTGGAATAAACTTATTTATATGCTTAATGAATATTCTTCTTAAATATAGGCTACCTGTGTAAAGAACATGTAGGTCAAATTAATAACAAGGTAAATGTGTGTTTGTGATTGTGCGTATATAATCAGTCACAATTGTGACAAATTAATGCTGGTAACCATGGAGTGCAGGATGGGTTAGCCCACAGACTGCATAGGGCACATTTTACCCATACTTTAATTGGCTTAGGGTTGCCAATTTGTATAGGAATTTTTTATTTTGTCTGAGGTCCCAGAATCTCTTTTAAAGATGTGTTACAACCCACCCCAGCCCTGTCAGCCAATTTTAGTATTAACATAATGGTTTGAAATTAGCAGTGGAAAAATGCATCACATGTAGCCTGAGAAACTACAATTGAATGAAATCAATCAAAGCATATGACTGTATCTGCAATACTAAACAAAATTTGGTCAAACAAAATGTACTTTCTAATCTCAAAAGCACTTTTTTCACTGTTGAATCTACATTCGCCTGTTTCCAGCCTTGACAACCACCATGTGGGATCAGGGAAGAAACACTGAAATGATCATATGACTCCTGTCTTATCCCTGATTGGTGGAATTGGTGGTGTTCCAACTCTCCCCGTGTTACAACCATACCCGGTCTACGCTACTACACACTGGCATTGCATATCCTAAATATTATTTGTTTGTTCCATACCTTCTAAGGAGTTAAAGCATCAGTACCTTGCGAATCGCTTTAGCCTATTGACACACAGGGTGTGGTTTATATGGTTTTTATTCTTATTGGCAGACTAGATAGTAGGCCTGTAAAAAACCAAAACATTATTATTAATGAATTATTGTAAACTGAGGAATGCCTTTTTTAGTAGTCTCAATCTTATATTAACATAAAAATGTATAATTGCATCGAAACCAACCACCAGTCTTTTCTCACTGTCCTGTATACCTTGCTTACCTATTCTTTCCCCCATCTAATTTAATCCATCCTTTTCCCAAGGAGTGTATCCTACCGTCTTTAAAACTGCTTCTGTCACCCCTATCCAAAATAAACCTTGCCTATACACAACCGGTCTTAACAGCTACCACCCCATCTCCAACTTACACCGTTTTGCTAAGACCATAGGAACCATCAATGCCTCTCAGTTACAACAATTTCTATTAGCCAATAATCTTTTCAAACCCCACAAGCCTGGTTTTTGCACTCATCACTTCACAGAAACAGAAGTAACTAAAGCCACCAATAATCTACTTGCATATGCTGATGCAGGTGTCCTTAACGCCTTAATTTTATCAGACCTATGTTCAGCCTTTGACAATATGTGCCATAAGATCCTCTTGTCCACGTCACTTGAGATGTGTGTTTAGGGCACTGCATTCTCTCTCCTTCAGTCATACCTTACAGAAATCAATTCATCTTACTAAATGGTTACACATATGCCACTTCCCCAGTCACACATGGTGTTCCCCATGGCTCTGTTCTGGGTCCCTTCCTTTTTGTTGTTAATATCCTTCTTCATGGTCAAAACCTTAGACAATTAAATTTGAACTTCCACTGTTATGCTGATGACACCAATTTACATCAGTGCCAAATCACTTAATAACTCACCACAGGCTCATACTGAAAACGGTTTCTCTTGCCTCCACTGAATGTAGGATAACTATTTCAAACTCAACAGCAATCAGTACCGACTCTCCTTAATTGGTACCAAATCCACCCGTAATTAAGTTGGCAATATCTTTCTCTTTGTCTCTAATTTTGACACAACTGTCTCCCCCTCCCCTGATGCGCACAACCGTGGCAACATAATGGGCCCCGCTCTCTCTTTAAATTCTCATTTAAACCGGGTGGTCAAAATCTCCTTCTTCCATCTTCCAAACATAGCCAAATTCAGTTATATCATTTATTTCTGAAAGGTTAGCCAGCCTCAGCCCTACTCTAGTCTTCTTCGAATGTTGAGGGAAAGGTGAACGGTTGGTATTGTGAAACTAAGGCAAGCAATATAATTTGAGCTATATAAATTAAATGTATTATTGTTAGCAATATTATTATTATTATTATTATTATTATTATTATTATTATTATTACGATTATTATCATCATCACGTTTCGTGTATATAAGCTATTAGTGTCACATTACAAACATTCACTTTTATTTTAAGAATGCAATGCCTTCATCACCCACGTGGGCGCAGCATAGAGTTAAAAATCCAAATTAGCGTGAACTAATTAGGGTGCACACGCATTTCATAAGTAGACCTACATGGGAAGTTTGTATGCTAAAATATGAATCAACTGATAATGGACAAAAAAAATCATGAATAGCCAGAAGCATATTAGATTCAACAGAATGGAATTCTGAATTCCAGATTTTGGTCATGGAGTTTCGTTCTGGTTCTAGGGATCGCATGATCTTATTCTAACTTTTTTAGTTATATTATAGGCCCTAGGTCTAGCATATTCACTATGTTGTTCTCAATTTGCGTATTTATTCACAAAATGTATTAACTGACTGCAATCAGCAAATCTGAAAGGGCTACACACAATATTCAGTTAATTAGGTAGACCTGGTGGGAAAAAATATGAAAAACAACGCTTTACAAATTAAACACGCAAATAAATGTAATATTGTAATGCTAGTTATTTTATTTGTAAAAGATAATGAATATAGCCATGTATTAAAATGAATTAAATATTTACCGTCGGGACTAGTTAGACTATGTGGATGTGCAAAAATTTTTATTGGTTGCTTAGTGCACGGATTTATCGTGAATGTGCTCCGGCTGGCATTGGAAGTAGTTCCGGTGGTTTCACCGAAGAGCGGTGTAGGGAAACCCAGGGTCCTGTTGTTGAGAGCAGATAGCGGGTCAAGCCTACCTATCACTACAGTCGAATGACCATAGCGCTGGTCAATTTGACGCCTGCTTGTGCGCATGCAATGAAAGCGATAACCCCAGAAGACCAGATATATGAAGCGAATGTTCTAAGTAGCCTATTCTAGGCTCCTGGATCGACTACGAAAATATAACCTGTCCAGAACCATCCACCAGGGTAAGAAGCCTTTTTCTTTTCTTTAGAATTTGGGAATGTCTTTAAGATCTGGGACAAAATCCAATTGGGCATTTTGGGTTTGTGGGCTCTGGAAGGACTAAGTTATCTTTCAGGTATTGACAAGTTCTGCATGTTGTTACATTCACACATACATACTATTTGGAAGAAAAAAAACACCTCGAGTGAAATCAACTTCCCTAAGTTTGCATTATTACATTATAGTTTAAGTAGGATTCAAGGCTATATTATGTAGTCAATTGGTTACATTTTTGGAAACGCATATTCACAATGCTTGCAACATTCCACTTTCTTGACAAGCACTTGGAACTTTGAAGGTGACGAGTCGGTACCCATGCATGATGCACTATTTGGTCACTCCCTAAGAAAAAAATGTTCTCGCTTGAGTATAAATCACTGTAAACAACAAGTTTGATTTCACTTAAAATTACACTTTTTTTAACATTGCAACCAACGAATGTTTTAGGTTGGTTAGGCTTTTCCCCAAAACAATGATCTTAGGGAGCCTAGAAGTTGATTTCACACCCAACGATTAAATAATTTATGCTATGAAATCTCTTGACAGCCGAACAAGAGTGCGTTATTATGCTACCGTCAAGTAGAGTTGTATAAAAAGTTGCCTGAACAAAACGATGACTGTGCTTTTTTTACTTTCATATCTGCCGCTATCACCAATGCATCTCCTTTGCTGTTGACATTTTTTGTTAGCCTAAAGTATTGACAAAGCCTGTCAAAGTGGGCCAGTTCTATCATTTATTTAAAACATATGAATCTCAGACCCACTCCAGTCTTCTTCCAATGTAGTGGGAAGGTTGGGTGGTTGGTATTGTGAAACTAAGGTAAGCAATATAATTTTAAAGTCTAATGGACCAGGATTTTTAAACTATAAAATACTTTGACTTTACAAGGAAGTACCTACGATTTTCTCAATCTTTGCTAAACTGTGTATTTGTATTTGTCTGAGAGGAACCTGGATTTGGGTGATTCCTATCAATATAAAAACTGTATGAGTAGATTTCTCATTATTATTTTGCGAAGAAATTTACATTGGTTCTTAAATAGTGTTGATTGAGGGTAATTTTGCATTTTAATTGCAGAACAGCTGCCAGACTGCTTAACTGATTGCCATTTAGACATTACAAATAGACACCTCATAGACTTCCAATATGCCTTAATAATAGATGCAGAATGAACATGCTGTGAATGATCGCTAAATGTTTCTTGTTTTGTATTGTTTATCAGAAAGGTTGTTATAATTACTGTTAGTGTCAGCAGGTGCTCTTCTTCGAATGCAATGCTCTTCTTACAGTGTCATTTCTGGACAAAAGCTGAGTACAGAGAGTTCAATGTAAAACGGTATTTCTCACATTGAATTCAAATGTTTGATACTTTGATAAGATAGGTATAATGTTGATTTGCAGGTTTTCTTACTCTTTATTTATTATTGTAGCTTGCTAATGGTGGTACTTACAAATTACACATTATTGTCTAGATTATGTTTTGTACTCCAAATGTTATGAGAACAAAATATAGATTCAGCTAAATACATAAACACAATCTGCAAACATAGATTGATTTGTACGGAGCCTCTAAAGTCCCGAAAAGGTGATACTTTATTATCAAGTTGTACAAGTTAATTATCTTTTGGGAAAAGGTGCTCGGTAGATTATCAGTTTCTTGAGTAGAAACAGTCAATTAACATCAATCACCTCATACTTTGATTATGAAACTTTACTTATAAAGTATATATTTTATATGTACATAGAAAGGTGCTTGATGAAGCCTAGTGCTATTGTTATTACAGTAACCTGGAAAGCAATTAAGAAAAAAAAACTGGCTATTGTTGTACACGATTCATGGTGTGTATGTACTGCAAAATATGTGGATTAGCACCAATCTGCTGCATTTATGGTTTTCCAACCCATAAACAGATCAAATTGAGATAACTATAGATGGGAATATGCAACAGGATTTAGGTTAGCACAGCCTGTGTAACAATAGAATTAAACTTGGACAAAAAAAATCTTATGGAATATATTTCACATTTTGCCAGTTTAGCTCAGTCAGTATACAAAAATCATTGAAAACAAACATTCATCCCATAAATTGGCCTTAGATTGTCAGTCCCAAACAGCATCTGTGTTCTCCGCTCCCTGAGATGTTACAGCAGGAGTAAAGCAGTCACACCCTCAGCCTGGGTACCAAACTAATTACCAGTATGACCTTTGCATACCAATTTGATTATTTAGGACTCCAGTCCTGTGTTCCTGAAAGCATTCACAGAATTGTACCTTTGTTAAAACAATTATTCAAGTGACCAGCTATTAGATTAGATTGACTATATAAAGTCAGTAGACCCCTGCAGGTAAATGGATCACACATTCTTTACTTGTTCTTTCTGCTTGGCCTATTCACAACTTGGAACCAATTGGTGTTCATGAGAGTTGGTAAACCTTGCACAGCCCTCCAAGCTTTACTAGTATAGGGAGGAACTTCTAATGCATCTTTTAGGACACATTTAACTCACTACACTTAGATTTAGAGATATAAATCGATTGGTGTTATCAAGCAAAACTGTTCTTATTTTAAAGAGGAGGATTTAAAAGATAAGACAAAACATAGATTAGTAATTTGTTAACTGATAGTAGAGTGCAAATATACAAAATGTTGAGCTCTGTTCTAAGCTTTTGTATTACATTAACTCATGCCTTCAACTGACTGGTTATATTATAATGATAAACACTTTTAAGTCAGTTTGCATGCAAAACAATGTTATTATAAATAGATAAATTATTTCCTATTATTAACTGCAACAAACCCTTTGCCTTTCTTTCAAGCAAATGCCTCTAGGTTTTGGGGAGCTGTTTCAATATTAATGCTATTCACAAGCCAACTTTTTTAGGTTTGTGCGCCTTGATGCTTTAATCTATTTTTTGCTGTAAATTAATGCATTTTTAAAGAGGACTACTCTTCGCTGAAAAGATCTGGGATGCGGGAATGCAGTTCAGTTCTTGTGGCGCAGTGCTACTGCTACAGTCCCTTTACTGTGCTAAACATGGGTTCACAAACAGCATCCTGCTGTCTCTTGGGAGCCTTCTTAGGGGGGCTATGGTGAAATGCTGCATTCCCATATTTTATTTATGACAAAACTCTGTCTTTTTAGTCTGCAGTTGTAAGGATTTACAGTTGTGATCGTTTTTTTCTTGGTTGCAGGAGGTCCCTTATTTCCTCAAGCTAACTACCTACCAGGTACTATAGTCGACGGATTTTTTTTGCATGGGGAATTCTCTTATTTGCTCCTGGGACAGTTTTTATATAACGTTTTGCCCTTTTTCATTAAGCATTAGTTGTGTGCTGGTAAATGAAAGTTTTATATTTATTACAAATTGAAATGAACCATCAAGTCCAAGGAAGGACACCCAACTTTATAGATTACATAAACAAGTTGGGTGCAAATGTTCTGCATCAGGATGAAAAGAAACAGGGCATAGGTCTGAAAAACACGTAAAGAGGGTTGTTGTTGGTTGGAGCTAGGTCGAAATGTTTTGAGGCAAGTTCAAACTATTTTGTTGACTCTACACTGATGTCATTAGCAAGACAAACTCAGCACAGTGGATGGTGATACAGTAATGTAAGTATGCAAGTGACACATTGAAGTAATAGTATAATTACATATTAGTGTTCAACAAAAATACATCATTCCTATTTTCCCAGCACTCGCAAACCCAAGAAAAAAATTGTGGTTCAGTTGTAGTTAAATTTGGTCAAGGTAACTTGTTTCAGTAAATTGAGTGTTAATAAGTTACCTAGTACAGTCATAAAAACACTCACTAGAAATATTACATTATGAAGTGTAGGATCTTCGTTAAACCTAAACTATCGCCAATGAACTTCGTAGGCTGTTAGGCTGTTAACATAAGAGTATCTCAAGATGGGCTCTAAAAGAAGAAACAGAAATAAAATGTGTGGTTTTTTTACCAAAATTTATTGGAAAAATGTGCACAAAGTCAAGAAATGGAAGTGCTTTAATCGAACCTTTTCATTGGGAAGTTGTGGCATTGAAGCAGAAAGTAATTAAGACATTGGGTTTGGCTTTTCTCCTTATCAATGGCCGATACTCGTAGATGTGAAAGCTCTCAGTTCACCAAAAGACTTTCTTTTGACACATTAGCCTTTTCCTCGTGACACGATCCTACCCAGAAAACCCCCTCAGCATGGCACACTCCAGGAGGGTATTTTGTCATTACTTCAGCTTCCTCTTAAAATATTTTTGATGCGTCCTTACTTCCCCCCTCTCTTCCTTTCAGCCCTTTCTATTAAAATGCAGAACTGTAAAGCCTCTCTCCTTCTAAAAGCCTGCTAGCAGCAGGGGGCTGTTAGCTGTTAGTGATGCATTCAGCTGAATGAGTGCATTACAGCTACAAACTCTAATGGGTGAATACATTCAATCACATATACACACAGACATCCAACTCTTTAAAGGGACAATACACCCAATTAAGACAGCCCCATGCAGTGCAGAGTATATTATGACTCTAGTGCTGAAGACAAATTATTTTAAAATATATTGTCAGCTCTGTAAAAGCTTTAAAAATCTTGGTATACAAGTTTGGCAAATATTTTCACGAGATGTCATAATAAATAGACAAGGCTAATAATATTGTTAAATGCCTTGCATTTTTAATACAGTCCATTGGCACTTGAAATTAAACAGTATTTTGTCAATTTACTTTGGAGTTTGTTTGAGTCATTCTGACAGAGTGGTTGCCCTTATAGCGTATATGAATATTGAAGACAATTGATTAATTTGTGTGAGAATTTTGTATACTTTTAATATCCTGTTGGCTGAGTAAATACTGCCAGTAATAGCCAGTAACAGCTTTTCTATTTGCTATGCAATACTGTTTACATTTTTGTTCACCAATGCAATCATAGTTGGTGCATTCTTATGCTGATGCTGGAAGAGAGCAAGGTGACTCCCCAGCAGTTGACTAAATAAACTCTGTCTCTCAGTTTGGCCCCTGTACCCAAAAGCAATGCTTGCATCTCTCTCTATTAGTCATCTTAGTGTGACACTATGGCAGCTCGGAGCTTGTGGCAGTCTGATTTGCTGCTCAAGTTTTCTTTTAATGAGGGGAAAATAAGTACTTGTTGTGCACTGACCCCCCCAACCTTACTTTCCCCTAAGCAAAAAGGTGGACTAATTAAGATGGCTTCCTGGGATTGAGAGGCTACGTCTGGCTTCTCCCTGAGTGCCAGGACCTTGAGGAAGATACGGGGTGGCTATGTTACAGTCTTATCCGAGATCGATCCAATCTGTTTTCCTTAATTTGTATCACTTTTTCAAGCCGATTTGGCAAAGTGACATTTCACTTCAAATTTTGGTTTATTGTTATTATGCCTGTTTGCATAGTGGGTGCTCTATGGTGTTTTAATATTTTGACAGGTAGAGGGTCAGAGTCAGTTTGCTTTAATTTAGGTGTGGGATGCAAGATTAATTCAAAGTCTGACCTCTTATGAATTGTACAAATGGAAATATGAAGCTTTAGATGTTCTTGCACTGGTTGTGCCCCTATTTGGGTATGGAACCTGGTATAAGATTGGGCAGACAGAGGTTAGAGATGATAGGAGAGTGAGGCACGTTTGGAGACAGGAGAAGTGAAGCGACGTACGTTGGGGCTTTCAGGTTCCTCTGGAGATTTGGAATAGCTGCCGAGCTGTTCCCCCATTTGGCACGCACTTGTGAAAACAATTCCCTAGCTTTTAGTCACTCACCAGATCCAGTTGCCCTTTCCACTATGAACGCAAAGATAGTGACAAGGGGCAAGCCAGATGGGCTGAACATTGATAGAAGGTTTGATGCTTGTTGATGTGGTAGAATAGTTGGTGTGGGATACAAATACAGTGTGAAGTCTTATTGTCTGTTTGTGTTTTTGTGTTGCAGCTCTGGCTATTACAGAGCCTAAAAGTGTGGACATGAGCCAGAGGACAAGGACTCCACTTTTTAATTCTGCAAATTCCATAGATACTTGGACCAGGAGGAAGATGGCGAATAATGGAAAAAGTAAGATTTTACCTATTAGCTTTTCTCAAGATCATGTTTTTTTTCTGTTGGATCCAATTGCTCTAAAAATATTTTCCAAGAAAGACTACTATAAAGTGTTTTATATAGTATATGCATCTCTGAATATAATTATTTTAGGTTACTCTTTCGTTGTTCTGAACCCAGTCATTAATCCTGTAAATCTATGTAGTGGCAGCAATAATAAGATGATAGATTCCTCTTATTCAAAAATATGATAATATTCTGTTGGTCCAGACTTAAACTGGAGCGGCCAGGCATCTTCAATTCAGGACAACAACTGAGAGAACACCTCCTTACCTTTGACCCCTGCAAGCCCTGACTCTACCAACACCATGACATCGGAACTGGAAAGCAGCCTGACCTCCATGGACTGGCTTCCCCAGCTCAGTATGCGGGCAGCCATTCAAAAGGCAGACCTTGGGCACCACCACCATGGGATTCATGGGCACCACCTTGCCCAACACCACCCTCAGGTGCATGGGCCTGGTAAGAAAGCCGCTCCACTGGACCCCGGTACCACTCTGGACCAGGACGAAGCTGCTCAGCACAGGGATGGAAAGCCGCCTTACAGCTACGCCAGTCTCATCACTTTTGCGATCAATGGCTCACCCCTCAAGAGGATGACCTTAAGTGAGATTTACCAGTGGATTTGCGACAACTTCCCCTACTATAGGGAGGCTGGCAGTGGCTGGAAGGTAGGGACAGGCTAGTGTTTGTGTTTTTATGTTTTGGAAGAGTGGGTGAATTGTGTGCCGTTAAAATGTTAGCGTTTCCTCAAGCAAGTTTTTTTAATCCAATAATTGAATTGAGTATCCACAATTACAAACGTCCGATCTGATATTCATCTATTTCGGTTTCAGCAAGCTTAAGGGATACATTCCCTTCAACACTACCGTGGTAACGCACACCTCTGAACAGGCAGTCTAGTCTGACAAACGCACCCAAACTCACTGTATGGGAAAACAACACCTAAAGAGGGTGGGGGCACACATGCATACATCCCTTTCTGGAACAGATTAGCAGACCCTAGGGGGCAGCAGGGTTGGAGGTGGGAGCCATGTTAATCACCCCGCCTCCGCCGGGGGGGGGGGCGGCGGCGGGGGGGGGGGGGGGGGGGGGGGGGGGGGGGGGGGGGGGGGGGGGGGGGGGGGGGGGGGGGGGGGGGGGGGGG
>JAVQIZ010207299.1:0-18333 GCA_036023535.2 Galaxias brevipinnis
CTCTCTCTCACACACACACACACACACACACACACAGCATGTCTCAGATTAACCCCTGCAACAGGCAGGGCTGAGTCTTGCACAGTGTTATGTAACATGTAGGCTAATAGACAGAAAGAGACCACGTGAACACAACATGTTAAGAATGAGCATCTCTTTCTTCTCCTTCCTCATCTAGACTATCTCCACTGTAATACACAGCGCCCACAGGTCAAGAGATCGTTGTTTACAGTACATCGAAAATGTTTCATTTGTTGTGTAGAGTGGCCTCGGAGACTGCATCCAACGATACAGAAGATAAAAGCATGGGGAAAATACTGACGGTTAATGGACTATAACTAAGAAAAAACGAAGAGGGTTTTAATTCATCTTCCTCTTGAGAGATAGTACAGCCACAGCAGTGATTCATTTGGGTGAACAGATCCTAACGCCTATCTTTCTGACTGCACCCCCGCAAACTCACTGTGAAGCAAGAGGGCGAATTTTTCTGACAGCTTGGATATTTTCGAATGTGAGGGGGTGTGAAGTATTGGGCCCGAGTTTGCGCGCTTACGGGGTTGTGTCCGTTTTCGTGCCTTTGGCGAAGTAGTTTCTGCCTCCTCAAATAATGATAACAAATACTTTGGACAATTGACGGAAAAAAATAATAAGTAAGTGGTTGTGCAATTACCATATATTGTCGGAAGGTAGGAGAAAATAGACTTTCGAGAAGTGCCAGAATCTTTACGGAGATGCCACCGAATATAAAAAGGATGATTATACTGCACGACATATCGTCTTTGTTGGCGCAAGCTGGGATTGGAATACGTAATATGCGGAGAAGAGAGTTGGCATTCGCATAATATATTTTTTTTGTCTTTGTGGAATATTTGATAGGCTAACCTCCTAAACAAAATCTTGATCCTACCGTTACATCTCGTTTTGGATAACGCCTTCATCATGATTCTTTAAAATCAGTAATCCATCCTGCAGCAAAAAGAAAACAAAAGAAAAAAATAAGTAAGTTTGTCATCCTTGGACAGGTTTAGTTAATACAAAATATTGTAGTTGGCATTAACCTCATATGTTGCATCGTCTTTAGGTTGTCACTTGCCCGCATTCCTAACGCAATAAGCACCTGTAGCCTTTCGTTAGCTCTTTAAATAATCATAACAACGATTATGCCCTGTTATTTGTTGATATTTTTGTCTTTTGGTTCAAGTGGTTTGGGAATGGTCTGAGAGACTTTGAAAAAAGACAAGGAACAAGTTTTAAATATCTGTGTTGGAGGTCTCAAAGGTCATTGATTCATCCAAATACTTCTAACCAGGGGAAACCACTAAGATTCGTTAGGTTGGATGCGACATCTTTGAAACAATTGATAAGGCGTTATTGTCCTCTTTACCAAAGAGATGTAATGTCAGTTCAAACCAGCTGAAGATACAGTTATTGTATCATTTTGATTGCGGTTGCTTGCTTGTTTGTGTGTGTGTGTGTGTGTGTGTGTGTGTGTGTGTGTGTGTGTGTGTGGTTGTATGTGTGTTTATGTGTGTGTGTTTGTGTTAGTTTACTCATAGCTGTATATTATCCATTGCTACGCAGGCCAGCCCACGCGGTTCCTGGTTGGTTCCTATGGAAACCTCACACAGGCTGAGTGGGCTGAAGCCTTCATGCTTTGTAGATGCTTTGGTGTGTGTATCTGTGTGTGTGTGTGTGTGTGTGTGTGTGTGTGTGTATGTGTGTGTGTGTGTGTGTGTGTGTGTTTTATAGGTTTGCAACGTACAACAAACGATGAGAGTGTACCGACATAATTTAAAATGTGTTTTTCTCTCTTTTAAAGTCTGTTCTTCTCTCCGCTGTCCTCTCTATATTTCCCAGATGGCCTTCAGCTCTGTCCTCCTCCTCCTCTTCCTCCTGCCGGGATGCTGCTCTTCACACGATGGCGCCGTCGGGTACTCAGCCGCCCACTCTCCTCCACGGGGCTGCGGGGCCGATGTGGAGCCTCTGTACCGGGTGCTGTGTGACCTGGAGGCCGTGTGGGGGGTGGTGCTGGAGGCCGTGGCCAGCGGGGGCGCCGTCACCTCCCTGGTCATTTCCGTCGTCCTCCTGGTCAAGATGCGCTTCGTCTCCGAGCCGGGCCGACGCAGCGGGCTGGGGCCGCTCCTCCTGCTGCTGGCCACCCTCCTGGGGCTCTTCTCCCTGTCCTTGGTGTTCATGGTGGGCAGGACCCAGGCTCTGTGTGTGCTCCGCAGGGCCCTCTGGGGACCCCTGTTCGCCCTCTGCTTCTCCAACCTGCTGACCCAAGGCTTGAGGCTGAGGAGGCTGGTGGCGGGTAAGAGCAGCCCAGCAGGGAGTTGTCTGGCTGGCCTGGCCGCGGCGCTGGCCCTGGTTCAGGGGATTATCTCTGGAGAGTGGCTGCTGCTGACGGTGGTGAGGGAGGGCCACCAGGCCTGTGACTACCCCCCCTTGGACTTTGCCTTGACCTGCAGTTACACACTGGGGCTGCTCCTCACTGCCATGGGCCTGTCCCTGGGGGTGGTGCTGTGCGGGGGCGGCCTGGCCGTGGACGGAGGGGAGCCGGACGGGGAGGCAGAGGGTGGGGACAGGAGCAAACTGCAGTGGAGATGCAATGGCGTCTGGCTTTTCTTGTCCTGTCTGGCCTCCGCACTGCTTTGGGTAGCCTGGCTAGGCTTCTATCTCTACGGCAACCAGGCACTGAGGGCGAGGGGTCGAGGGGGAAAGGTGAAGTCAGTGAGGAGAGGAACCCTTCCGGAGTGGGATGAGCCCGCCCTGGCCGTCGCCCTGGTGACGCAGGGCTGGATCCTCCTGCTGTTCCACGCCATCCCAGAAGCACACCTGTGTCTGCGGAGCTCGCACTCTGCCCCTGTGCACGACTACTTTGACACCAGCCAGGCCCTGTCTTCTTCACGCTTCGGAGAAGAGCCGTCTGCTCGCCCCAACACTCACAGGGCCTACGCTGACAATCAGGCCTTCTCCATAGAGGAACACAGTGCAGGTAGCAGACCTTCTCCAGAGGAACACAGTGCAGGTAGCAGACCTTCTCCATAGAGGAACACAGTGCAGGTAGCAGACCTTCAGAGAGGAACGCAGTGCAGGTAGCAGACCTTCACAGAGAGACAGTGCAAGTAGCAGACCTCCATAGAAGAACACAGTGCAGGTAGAAGACCTTCTCCATAGAGGAACACAGTGCAGGTAGCAGACCCTCTTAGAGAAACAGTGCAGGTAGCAGACCTTCTCCATAGAGGAATACAGTGCAGGTAGCAGACCTTCTCCAGTGAGGAACGCAGTGCAGGTAGCATGTGAACCTAAGGGTCTGTGTGAAGACGTGTGTTGGTACGTGTGTGCTTTTGTGTCTGTGGGTGAATTGAACTAACTTCTTTTGTCTCAGTATTACCCGTTATTTGACTCTTGTCACACTGCAGCTCTAAGGGGTGGAACATATCGGAGCGGCCATGACTCCATTCGCCCGGGGATCCCATTCAGAGGCCATGTCTACCAGCCCACGGAGATGGCTCTGGTTCTGAATGGTGGAACCGTAAGTGTTACATCTATAGACTTGGCTTCACCCACGTACACATACAGATATAAACACACATGTACACACACAACCCTAATGACTTATCTTTGACTATTAGATCCCCACAGCCCCAATAAATTACACAGGGAGACAGCTGTGGTGAGAATGCAATCGTGGATCTGGTCGTCAAGACAACAAGACATGTGATTCTAGAACGTCTGATGTGTGGAGAAAGCATATATCGCCTATAAGAGGACTGGACCAAAAATCAACAAGCACAGAGATTAATGTATTTGTACAGACAACCTACAGTTTACCATTGGCAACAGTGTGTGCGTTTGTGTTTACATGTTTTTTTTCATGGTAATCTTTTCCAGTGACAGAGAATGTAACTTTTTTTGGAACCTTGCATGTGCCATGGAAACAGGTCACTGATCAGTCCACCCAGTGCATCTGTGGATTGACAGAAGGACTTCTTAAAAACATAGGCTCAGAACAGATGAATGTTTTCATACATGGGTTTCCAACCTCAGTCCATGATGCCAACTTATTTAGTAGCTGATTAAAAAGGCACCTTCGACACGCTTGTTGAAACAGTGGAATATTTTAACCTTCTCATTTAAAAACACAATGCATTTATGTCTATTAACTATCACAAGATGATCAAAATCTCACAACATATCCACAGATTCTTTGGACCTACAATTTGGTGAAAGTTTCCTATTCTTAGTCTTTAGTCGTTAGTGTTTCTCTGTTTGGAGCTGCTCAGTTTGTTTGGCTTCAGGTGAGAGACCACAGAGCACCGTGGTTATGTAAGGCACATTCATCTCCCCTCAATCCTCTGCCTGCCCACGCATGTTCTGAAGGATCCATTTATGCCTTCCATTTATTCTGTATATAAAACTGAAAATGAGGAAGTCCTGCATATATTATTCTATGATGAATGTTTCTCTTGTGTTTTATATTTAAACAAAGAGGTGAGGGAGAGATGGCAAGGTTTGTTTTCTCATTGGATTCAGAGATGCATTATCCTAAGACTGATGATGAGTAAACTATTCATCAACATATTACAAGCTAAATATTAATCATTGGTATATTTGAATGTGTACCTTCTGAAGATGTGTTCTCAGCGTTGTGAAATGCACTTTATTCTTAATTCTAGATGTTGTCAAGGTTTAAGGTCTAAAGGCACCGGAAAGCACACATTTTTAGACAGCTGTACTTTGTCACAATTTAATATTTTTGGTTGTTTCAGTGATATTATATTTTGGTGTGTGACTATGACAAAGAAACTATGTTCGTTGTACACTACACATACTCTTTTTTCTTTGCATTTTTGTTGTGGGATATTACGCTTTCCAGTCCGGTGAAAATGTGTCAGTGCCAATAAGCAATCTTGGAACAAAACTAGTAATATAGTTAGATGATCTGACTAGTATTTGACCTCTCATAAAATGCGGATAATAGTATTTTTACTGATAGCACATGAATGTTTGTCACTTGGTTTTGCTCATAGAATAATGTATATGAGATTACAAGGTGTATTGTCAAACACACTCTGTGTTGGCACTTTTCTTAACCCCTATGGTGCTCTGATAATGGTCTGAACCTGGGAAATAAGACCATGTTCTTGTTGTAGGGACTGCAGAGTTGGAGCTTGCAGGTGTCCTGAGAAAAATGTTTTTATGGTACATTATCAATGAATTAATCACCCCTAATGGAGGATTTCATGTTGTTATGAAGCCCACTTTTGTCAAGCAAAAAATGTAATAAAGATTTTGGCTTCTTCTAATGTTTGTGTTTTTGGTGTGGGGGTCCTTCAGGCTACCCCATAAGAAAAAATGATTGGAGAACACCTTCTCACAGTGCAAAGCTGTTTTAAGCATTATGTCCACCTAATTGATCAAACCAACATTTGTTCCAGAAAGTATGGGCCTACAACAGGCGCTCATTTCTACCAAGCTGTAAGATAATCAGAACTCGGACGCCCTCTTGCGACATCATGCACACAGGGAACATGCACACAACAACAAACAGTCAACGGAGTGCAGCGTCCAGATATGCTATAGAGAATGAACGACGACGTTCTTGATGTTGAAAACACAACCACACAATATTTCAATGTATTGCACCCTGACACAGTCACTAACACACAAAATGCTATTGTGCAAGACAAATATGCTGACGAATGGGCATAACCACATTTTTAGGGGTACGTTTGTTCCATGTCTGACTTAATACGACAGATGAACGAACACCCTACCCGAGAATGTCTAAGGGCAGGGTAGAGTGTGTGTAGCCGTGGAGTTGTCGCGTTGTTAGGGACGCTTCAAGCTTGGTGGGTCACTAAGGAACATCTTAAGACTACTGCTTCCGGGTTAAGAGAGTAAACACACGTTTCCACGTGAATTTTCAAAGTAAGTACATTATTTTAAATGAGTCACTAAACCTCTAAATATCGAGCGTAGAACAATTTAAGTAATGCATTTTGCTGTGAATTATATTTCCAACATCATAATTGGCTTTCTAACATGAACCTGCTGTTTTGAAATTTCTTTCTAGCTTTTGTTTGCTAGCAAATCCACCAACTAACTAGCCGGCCGGTTAATATTGCAACATTTTGAGACAATCTTTCGTCTTCGCTTTAATAATCAAGAAAAACATTTGGTTATGCTTTGCCAAGCAGTAAATAACACCGACTACGTATTATGATATGCGCTTAACAAGTGGCCGTAGTTGTCCACATCAAGCACGATATCTAATCGATGCGATGTTCTGAATAAGTGATGGGTAGATTGTTAGTATTTTTATTTTCTTCCTTTTTCAGACGGCTACCCATGAGGACGTGATATTTGTTTCCGAGAAGGTTGGAAATCCGGTGAAGATTGTTATTGATCAGGTACGCTAGTTTGTCTCACCTGTTTCTGGCCTAAGACATTATATTTAGACATTATATAAGACAAGTATATTATGTACGAAATATTTCCTCCTTAATCACCGTTTTACGTCATCAAAACTATTTCGCTTTTAGCAAGTTAATAACTGTTTCCCACGTGAGCCAGGTTCAGCGACTGGCGTTGCAGAGGGACATTGATAAGGCGTCTACGCCCACAGAGCCCTCCAGATCTTTGGTAAGTATGAGAGAGAGAGAGAGAGAGAGAGAGAGAGAGAGAGAGAGAGAGAGAGACCGACTGACTTATGTGCAGTACATTCATTTTCCATAACACTAAAACATTATTCTATGTCCTCATGTAGTCCTCTGTACTTTAATTCTCAAAGTAATAACAATAATTCGTTATATATAGTTTAAGTCAGTACTATTTATTAAACAATAACTCAGAGGTATTTCTCTCTCAGGTTGGACGAGCTGTCAAGAACATAAAGAACATGGTTGTTGAGGAAAATATAAAAAAGAAGAAGGGCATGGCCCAGCTTGAACAAAAACAGGATGACACACCTTTAAAGAAAGAGAAGAAAAAGAAGAAAGAAAATACTCCTGTAAGGGCAGAGGAAGTGTCGGCGGATGGGGACGGGGAGGTGCCGGTGAAAAAGAAAGGAAATAAAAAAAGGACTGCAGACCCTGTCATGACCTCCGAAAGTCATGACACAGAAATGAAAGGAGATGATGGAGGGAGCAGCAAAAAGAAAAAAAAGAAACGATTAGAAAATAACAATCCTATTGAAACTGAGGAACACTTAAAGGTGTCCCAGAGCGCGGTTAAGGAGGACAAGGAAAATGGACAGAGTGAAAAAAAGAAAAAGAAGACGTCATCCCAGTCAGTATTGGAAGAAGAACATGTCAACGTAGAGAGCGAAGTGAAGGAGGAGGTGAGTGTTGTAGAAGAGAAAGCTGTTGGACAGAAAAGCATGAAAAAGAAGAAGGGAAAGGCTGAGGGGAACGTGGCGGACGGGCAGAATGAAGTCTCCAATGGAAACGGAGAGGAGGGGCTGAAAAGAAAGACGAAGAAGAGGCCGGCGGTTGCGATTGGCGAGAGTGAAAAAACAATTGTCGGTGTTAAAGGAGAGACAGAGGAAGGTGTGATGAAAAAAAAGAAAAAGAAAGAAAAAGCCGGTGTTGAGATTACAACTGAATCCAATATGGAAGTAGAGAACACACAGAAGATAAAGAAAAGCTCCAAGAAAAGGAAGGGAGGCAAGACACCAAAGGACACTGAACCTGAGGTAGAGGAGGCTGAAAGAAAGAAAGAGAAGAACAAAAAAGCTGCCTTGGCAAAAGAGGAGGAAGAGGAGGCAGTAGAGGTCTCGCCGAAGAAGAAGAAAGGAAAGAAAAAGAGCAAATCAGACGGAGCAGAGGAGGAGCCAGTGACTCCTCAGACAGAGGGCTCAGCGAAGAGAAAGAAAGGCAGGAAGAGCTGTGGAGTAGAAACAGAGGAGGAGAGGAACATGGAACCTGCAGACCAGACGAGTGTGTCCACTCCAGGCAAACGCACTGCACCACACAGGAACATCAAGAAGAACAAAGACACTCCAGTGACGAAGACGAAGACCAAGAAGAAGATCAAGGAGGAACCGCAAACCTGTGATGACCAGGGGGTGAGTGCATAGGGTCAGAGGTCATTGAAACCATGTTGGTTTGGTAACCAGGTTTGGTAATGTGCCTACGTTTTAGACAGGGGATGCGTTTTTGAAGGCAAATGGTGGTCACACCAATTATGTATTTGATATAGATTTTCTTTTCACTCACTGGCTATTTTATTAATTGATAAAAAAACTACATTTCTATATGTATTTTTAAAGCATTTTCATCACACCTGCTTAAAACCTTTGCTGAATTATTTATTTGACTTTTTATTCTGATATTGTGCTGTTCTGTTGCAGACAGTGGTGTTCCTATCAGAGAAGACTGGGAATGCAGATGAGGTCAACATTGACCAGGTAGTTCCTGCATGAACTGTGAATCACTGCCATCCACCAGCTCTTGATAATTCAGTAAATCCCTCCAAAATGGCCGCCGTCTTCTAAACCCAGCCTGTTTATGTTCTAATGATAAAACATAGCATACATGTTAGTGCAGGGAATATATTATAACTTGGTATGCTGCCATGTTTAGTAAAATTGCATTTGTGCCATACAGTACATCATTGCTGTGATAGCTTGAGTCTCCTGGTGAAAACAAAATCTCTGTGACAAAGGATAAAAAATAAAATGATGAATGAAACTGCAAATTTTGTGTTGATGTGGAAACACCGAAAAGATGCTTTAAATGTGCATATATGGAAAATAACTATACTAGGAATACTAAGCATATATATATTAAATTGTACACACTGATGGAATATTTGGTGTTCATTCTGCTATTGGAGTTATAGTTAATGTGGTTTTCGTATCTTCTAGGACAGAAGATTGGCTCTACAAAGGGAGATTGACCAGGAGTCTCAACCTAAAATGCCTACTGCCCAAGCGGTCCGTGCTCTTAAGTAAAACCTAGTCCTTCTTGTTCCATTCATTTTTACCCAACAATTATTAAAACCTGTTCAACTGTTTATTTCATGAGTATTTTTTAATCTATGTATAAAATATTTTACACAAGATTCCTTATGCAAAAATCCTTCACTTCACACATAGGGTTTAGGCCAGTGGAGCACTGCTCAGTTTGACAACGCCAACCAACAGCAGAAGTTCCTTCGCTTGATGGGCGGCTTCAAGAAGGGTGCTCAGCCAATGGTGGCTGGTGCTGGGCGGGCCAACATGGCTCTGGGAAAAGAGGAGCAGCAGAAGTTGCAGCAAGGGCTCCAGGGAGAGTTTGAGCGTGCTCAGGCCCGTCGGATGGACTTCAATGCCAAAGGATTGGGTCTTGGGTTTTCAGCACCTTCTAATAAGAAGTTCTCTATTGATGTCAACGCATGCAAGTCTGTCCGCTTTGATGACTGATAGCAGGTCTTACATGGACATGGGTGTTGTCTGTCCTCCAAAACCACGCTAAGGATATACCTGGGTCTGTGTTACACACACACACACACACACAAACGGTCATATTCAGGACATGTGTGTATGTTGTAAGGGGAACGTACAAATAATTTTTCTCCTCCGGTTCTCATTACATGCTACAGGAAGAGGATGTTATCTCCTTTAGATAACCAACCGCTCGTGTCCTTGCCTTAGGAGAGACGCCATGAACTATGTGGTGTGATGACTTGAGTCCTGTGCCTTGATTTCTTTTAAATCTAGGAATATATTTGTGTTAGAGAACTGAACTCAAAGATGAGCGGTTGATGGAAAAATCACAGAGGGAAGGAGAATAAACAGTTCTGAAATGTGACATTTCTGTATAATTTTTCACTGTCAATTAGTCAACCATATTTAAATCGGATGAATAAATGAGAAATCAGAATCCCTTTATTTCACTTTTGCCAACAATCTCATTAGAAAGAACTGGAAAAGGCAAAGTAACAGTTGGAAAACACATAGGGAACAAAAATAATCCTTTTCTCTAGACTTTGTGCAGGATCATACGCTAGTCCTGAAAACAGCGCCACAAAAATTCGCCCTCAAAACGTAGCGCAAAATACTTCAACATTGCTAACTTGTTAGCTTTCAGACTAGTGTGTGGTAACACAATCCCATTAAGCCACGTTGTTGAACTAAAGGCTCTCCGTTATCAAGTTTCAGAGTGGGGGGCCCGTTTTAAAACATCGCATAACCTCTGCCATGCATTAATGTCTAGCACGTTCTGATGAACATGGGTAAAACGGTAGGCCCAGAAAATACTTATTTTTAATACATAGCATCTTATTCACAAATCTTATCTTTTTTTTTAAAGATATACATAAGTGTATAGAAAGATGTCGTTGTTCTGAATAGGCCCTGTCTTCCTAACTAGGCATTCCTTACACTGACAGAAGTCTACTGGATCCATTTGCAAACCAGGTGCACCCAGGATCTGGTTTGTAGGTGTGTGACGAAGGGAGGGGGAAGCTGTGTGTTCCTGGTGGTGGGTATCGGGGTCAGGCCTGCAGGTACTCCGGCTGCACTCGCGCCACCTTGCGGAACTCTTTGGAGTGTGTCCGCGGACACTGCATCTCACACCAGCTAATAGGCACCATCTGGGCACCTGGGCAGGACAGGTGGCACACAGGTGAGAAGAATCTACGAGGACTATGTATCACTTTAACAAGGGTAAGGCAAACGGACAGGAAACGTAACAGAAATGTGTCTGAACCTTCAGCAGCATCATCTCACCTGCCTCGCTGTGAGCTACCACCACCCCCAGTTCATTCTCTGCCGTGGTCAGCAAGTAGTTGGACTGCACGTCACCAAGAGAGATCTGAGGTCATAGGTCAAGGTTCAACGACACCCCAAGTCCTAGTGCTCCAAAATACACACCTAATCTATATGATCAGGCAGCACTTGTAGCAGCTGAGCAGTTCAAGCTATTGTTACTTATAAAGTCAACAGACACTTTCTAATAACAGACGTTTATCCAGTTGTTCTTTAAAGACATGTTGGTTTATACAGGGAAAGAGCTGATCTAACATGGTTCTCAGGGTGTTTTGATCAGTAGAGGTTAAGGATACAACTTTGGCCAGAACGATGTCACCAGGTCGGAAGCTTTTGTATGTTTCCACCTACAAAAACATATATATATATACAAAATATAAAAAGCTCAAGGTGGTCTGACATCACAACATACTGCAATTAGGCTGAGTAAACTGAGCGTTAACACGTTTCTGTTGATGCTAATGACATAACACACCCTGTCTTTCTCTGTGGCTCGTACATCTTCTTTCCTGTAGAAGAAGAGAGTAAGAAACGGTCACTATTAAGTGCTTTTCATTGCATCACCTAAACAGTTAAAGTCTGAGTCCACAGTGGCTACCTGGTGGTCCCTCTGAAGCCTAAACAGTTACAGTCTGAGTCCACAGTGGCTACCTGATAATCGCTCTGAGGCCTAAACAGTGACAGTCTGAAGTCCACAGTGGCTACCTGATAGTCCCTCTGAAGCCTAAACAGTTACAGTCTGAGTCCACAGTGGCTACCTGATGGTCCCTCTGAAGCGGTCCTTCAGTGGTGTGGACCCCACATACAAGATGTGAACTTTGGCAAATCTGGGATTGATGCTGGTCACCTGCAAAGACAAACTGGTTCAATAATTGTTTTGTTTTTACAAATCTGAGGTGGGTGGGGGACACATAGTACCATTTACATTTCTCCAATTTCTTTATATGCAAATCTACACTGCTTTCTGAAAACGGGGTGGGTGGTGCTAGGGGAAGCAGGGGGGCGCAAGTCCCCGTGTACGTCTGACACTTTGCATGGAAGAACTTGATGAGCTGGTGTTGTGAAACTAAAGCTCCAGGCTACACAACAGTTACTTTGACAGCAGAAGAGATTAATTTACAACATATGGTTATCCCTCACACGTGCACTAATGCAAATCCAATAAAAAGATAGTATACCATACTGCCCACCAAGGACTCAATACGATGCAAGACATTTTTAAATAACAGAGTCCATGCCACGGCATGTGTAGGTATGGCTCAAAACGTACCTTACAAGTCACTATTGCTCCCACATCAGGCAGCAGCTGGGCTTCTGTTTCCCTCACTACTGAGATGACTGGAAGCTGCAGGGACACATGCACAAGCGTGCTCACACACGTGGACAAACCTGTTCAGCTTAGATGATTTTAACTTCAAACCACACACAGTGCAAAAATAGCACATCTTCTAAAGGCATTGAGTAAACACATCTCTTTCCTTCAAAAGTTGTGCAATGCAACTTCACACTTGTGCTTCACCACACCCATGACCGCTTGTCACACTTCAAACCAGCAGTGCTGTCTGCCCCCCCTCACCTCTTCACCCTCGTTTTTCCTCAGCACGTATCCTGCTAGTGAGGAGTAGATGTGGCCATGTCTCAGGTACACGCCCGCACCAGGTATACAATCCTCCGAACTGCATAACCTTACACCTGGAAAGAGGGTTTCAAAAGTGGGCAGTCATGTCTAACTGACACCCACGTGTGAATAGTGTCCTACAGTACTTTCAGCTCACCTTTTTATTCATACTTAATGTACAGTAAAAAAGCACAAGTCAAACAGAGGCTACCTGAGCAAGGGTGCCAAAGACAATGGGCTAAAGAGCATTACAGTGTTTTAGGTGGATGAAACAGTATTAGACAGTATAAACAATCTTACACCAGCAGTCGCGACTATAATAATAATAATAATAACAATAATGATAATAATAATAATAATAATGAAATGAATTTTATAGGTGCCTTTCTAGACACCCAATGTCACCGTACATGATTACATAGAATGCAGAAATAATATATATATAAATATATACAAAAATAGTACAATATAACATTTCCAATAAACATCAGACAGATACTGGGGAATTGAGGCAGGAAACATAAAAAAATATTATTAAAAAGTCAAAGAGAACAGACTAGGAGTAAGTTAAGGAAAACCAGTGGGTTTTGAGTCGGGATTTAAAAATCAAAGGCACGCGGGACTATGCGGTGAAAGAAGAAACATAACAGGCAAGACATGGAATGTTTGGAAGTGACACAATCGTGCTTGAGGCAGTGGGCAGGGCACTCCAAGCAGTTTTTGATTGGGCTTGTCTTGAAAAGTAAAAGTTCTCGCAGGCAATTAGCTTAGCTAGCAAGCGGACCCGTACCTCGCAAAATAATGCATGTCTACTTGCAAAATAATAATAAAAAATACTCGGGAACACTTTGCGAGAATGTTATATCGTACAAATGATAAAAATGTAAATCGTGTTGAAGAATAAAAAGTTGCTAACAATTTTCATCTTATGTGGTCACGTTTGTGACTCAAGTGTTGCGCAAAGCAAGCGAAGTACCCCATGCTAAAATGTACATTTCAGATTCAGAAAAATGCTGAAATGTAACACTAAATAAATCCCAAACACTTTCGACATTAGTCTAGTTTAGTCTATAATCTACATATTTAGATTATTACATAGGTTTTTAGGTAGTCTCACCTGGAACACACAGCTTCATGGGCGACATGTTTTCAAGAAGCAACGAGCTCTTGTCGATTGGCTGTGACGTTGTTTTGAGCTCGCTCTGTGATTGGACAAACAAGTGGATGCTACTCCAGATGCCATCTTTGTTGCGACGTTGGAGGATAATGGACAACTCATGACAAATGGTCGTGGCTGTCAATACTTCAACGCTGCCAATTTGCCCCAAGGAGCTCATGGGTTGGATGTTAGCGCAACCTAACATTCCCAGGTTGCATTTTTCTTTTCACACAAATGTGTAATACAGATTCAACAAAAGTATTTTTTGTATCTAGCTCCGTTATCTGAAATTACAAAGGCCATGAAATAAACTAGCATGATGGCATACAAGCTATATAATGAAAGTTTTACATTACCATGAATACTATTTAACTATTTAATGTCCTTCACACAAAACGGGAAATTATTATAGCTCATATTTATTTATTTTCACACATCACTTTAACAGCAAACACATAGTCTGGAATGGAGGCCATGCTACCTTGACAGATAGCTGTCCCTGGTTATCATTCCCACAGAGGTAAATAATAGGTTTAGACTTGGTTTTCGGGATTATTTGACACCCCTGTATTGAGTGAGGAATGGTGCAGACTAAGATTGCCAGCTCAGTAAAATATTTTTGAAAAGTGCATTGCTATGATGCAGCAGATTGTAGTTTCAAAACAACTTTGCATCTCCCGTTTCCAATAAGTGCAACAGAACATAGACATAGTTTGAGAGATGGGGAAAGAAATGTGTACAGTAGGTTTACCCATATTCAGTGGTCCCTATTTAGCATTTTAGTCAGTACATAACAATTAACAACTACAGCAGCAAATTACCTAATACTGACATGAACTCTTTATAGCGTTGGACAGACAGTACACTGCAGAGCGACCAAATCACACCAGTGCAGTTTAATGTAAGTATGTGGCCCAAATGCAAATGTGTACACCATGTGTGTGACCTAATAAGTGAACGGAACGCATGTTGGATAAGACTAAACTCGCTACTCTTCTCGTTGACCACAAGAGAGCACTGTGTCTATTTCTTGGCTTTCCCCTGTGCAGCCACCGCCGCCATTGCTTTCCGGACAGTCTCCTCGTCTCCCAGGAACTGCATGGGCCCCACAGGCTTCAGGTTCTTGTCCAGCTCGTACATGACAGGGATGCCTGTGGGCAGGTTGAGCTCCATGATGGCCTCCTCTGACATCCCTGAAAAACAGCAGCAGGGCATTAACATGGGACAAAGCACGGTGTTGAGACAGCAGCCTGGTTGCCTCCCAGTCTGTATGTCTGCCTTACTTCATGTCTACCCCGCTCCTAAACGTTATGTATGCATGTACAGTACCAGCACCATGTTCGGAATGGGAAAGTGTGTCCAAACCTTTCACTGGCGCTGTAGGTATTTATTATTGTGTGTGATTTGTGTGTGTGTGTGGGTGTGTGTCTCCTTCCCTATACTCATGGCTTTTCCCCCCGATCCTTCAGTGTGTCCTACCTTCAAGATGTTTGACAATACCCCGGAGACTGTTGCCATGGGCAGCAATTAGAACCCTCTTGCCCTCTTTGATCTGGGGGACAATCTCTTCATTCCAGAAGGGCAACGCCCGGGCAATGGTATCCTTCAGACTCTCACAGGATGGCAGTTGGTCCTCCGTCAGGTCGGCATAGCGACGGTCCTGCAGAGAATAAAACAAAACAGTTGGTGAGTTGTAACAGTATAGCTTCAGTGTGTGAAAGTCGTGCATGAAAGAAAAAAGACTATTGTTATTATGTGTTTATGTATGCAATATTGACAAAGGGCATACCTCGTGCCTTGCCTCTCCTCACCTTGCTAATGTTGTTGTAAAAATCGTGATCCTCATCCATAGGGGGGGGAGGCGTGTCGAAGGAACGCCTCCATATTTTGACTTGCTCCTCTCCGTGTTTGGCAGCGGTCTCTGCCTTGTTTAGCCCCGTCAGGCCACCATAGTGACGCTCGTTCAGGCGCCAGGTCCGGTGGACAGGCAGCCACATCTGATCAATGCCCTCCATCACCAAGTGCAAGGTCCGGATGGCTCGCTTCAGCACCGAGGTGTAGCACACGTCAAACTCATAGCCAGCATCTATGGGGAGTCAGAGATACAGGGGTGGTAAAGGGAAATGCTTTAGTATGGCGTTGGTTTACGCAGGCACATACATGGAGGTTGTATCGTGAGTAAAGGTAGGCATTCATGTCGAGGCAAACCAACCAGATATTTTCACATATTTACTAAAATAATTTGTCACCTGTGGTAAAGTCAGCTCAAAAGTTCAGGAGACTATTCTACAATCAAGCTACTTTCATCGTTTGTTGATGGAAAAGAGCTGCTATAAGTGCTATGCTTCACACAGAGAACCATACCAGCCGATAGAAAAGGTCAAGATAATAGAAATGCGTCAAGCCATAGGTTGGGTGAAAGAGTCATTCAGATCGAGATAATGGATCACTGAACAATGGTCAATTAAACAACACTACACTGTTAAAAAAAAACCTCATATTTTAAATAGATGAATAGAATCCTAGATCACTTGATTATAAACGAGCGTTAGTGTTGCATAATAACCATGTTGAATTGTTCAATCCACACTTCCTCGCACATCTACTTCCTGACCCAGATGGGCCTAAGCCACCACTGCAACTGTCCAATGTCGCAGCGTAGCATCATGCCTCATCCTACCTGCTAGCCAAGCCACACCTTACGTAACAGTCGCCTTGGAGTGGACTATGCACGGCACGGTTGTTGGCCTGAACCGTAGGCCTTGATGCCTTACTAAACACCATGGCCAGGGCAGCTTATCAAATTCCGTAAACGTGCAATTGTCACAGTTAAAAGATTTTTTAAGACATTGGTTTCACCTTTTAGAGCTTGTGCACCTCTGCGAGCCTCCGCTACCCCGGTTTCGCTTAGATCAGCGTCATACCAGCCGCAGAAGCGATTCTCTTGGTTCCAGGAGCTCTCTCCATGTCGAACAAGGACCAGTTTATATGCAGCCATTCTAATACCAGTGCTTTTTAATCTGTATTTCCCGAAATTAAATAGTGTAAAGCTGCTCCTCAAATACGTCGAGAATTGCTGAAGAAGAGTCGTGACTTCAGTCCGTGGACTAGCCGGGCTTGAAACGGTCGAATTTTGTGGGGATGAACGATGGAACGAGCTCTATGCTATGAACTTGACCGATCTGGTACAGCTCGCTTCCTGGTGGTTACAACCAATCAGAATTCTGCAAGCATTCACTGCTCAGCAAGTGAACGCACGCTAGTGCACGTACACCGAGTGGAAAGAGAAAGGGGGAGGCTAGAGCGGAAACGATGTCGTGTTTAGAGACGCCCACTAGGAGCATTGATGTGCTTGTTTGGTCTGGTTGTTAATTAACTATACATTACTATACTGACTGTGCTAGCATGCACTCACTATAGCTAACGTTACTGTCTGAAAACTAAGGTAGCAATACCTGGTATGACGTTGGGTGGTCAAAGGGTGAGTTGGGGAGAAATTGACCAATATCCGGTAAAGATCAAGTCAATAGAAAACATTTAGGCCTATACCCAAATAGAAGTCGTTACCTTTCTTTCTAATAAATCATTAATACATAAATTGGTACTTTTTCTAATATTTTAAAATCCCAAATCCCTAACTCTTAAACGCACAGCGCACTGGTAGGGTGTCCAATTGGTGTACAATTGAAGATACGGAGGGATAGGTATGAGGTACTCAACCATAAGCATTAATACTTTATTTTCTGGTTATCACACCTGTATTTCGTTAGAGTATCCCTTTAACTCAACCAATGTAACATATTTCAAATATACATTTTCCAAATGAACATATTTATTGTATAGAAAATTAGCCTGATTACAAGGCAATGACACAGATGAATTACAATCAGCATCTTTAATGATTTATCGAAACGTCATTTACTACATTACTATTTTAACCCCAGGTAAAGCTTCATTTGTGTTATGAAACTAATCACAAAAAGGTCTTTGTGTGGACTGTTTTATTAGTATAACAAAAGGTACCCAGGAGGTATTGTATGTGGGAAGGTTGGTTAATGAGATCAAAACAAAATTAACCAACTCAGTATACAGCTCAGCCATCCTATCTGTATGGTCTCTTGCCAAGCCTTGATTTAGTTCTGCGTCTGGTTCTATGAAGATCCTTCTGGTAGTCCTTGTGGCGCATCGGGGTATAGCCCTGCGGCTCGCAAAGGTCCTAAGGTGGAAAGAGACAACAACACCGTGAGCATGTGTAACATTGTCTGGTCAAGGTTTGACAGAAACATACTCTTTATACTCAGAAATAGATATTTTAAGACAGGATGAGAACAAAGTACCCCAGGTCAGTTAGACACCACAGAATATACTGAGGTAAATACACTTCCACATGCATATGTAAACTCACACTCACATTCACACCTACGGACAATTTAGAGTCACTAATTAATCTGCATGTTTTTGGACTGTGGGAGGAAACCCACGCAAACACGGGGAGAAAACGCAAACTCCACACAGAAAGGCCCTTGGGTCAGGTGGGGATTGAACCCAGGACCTTCTTGCTGTGAGGCAACAGTGCTACCCACTGAGCCACTGAGCCACCGTGCTGCCATATATATACATACTATGCTAATTATAATTATGTCATGCTAAGCCTTGAGGGGAGCTGCAATGAAGGACCAAGATGAATCTTATACCCTTGTGTATACTGCCGTCTAGTGATCGCAATAAAATGTTGGTTAACATACGTGCATACAAGCTAGATAATTAATTTCCTCTGGTAAAAACATATGTAGCCTACCT
>JAVQIZ010207308.1:0-13185 GCA_036023535.2 Galaxias brevipinnis
ACACACACACACACATACACACACACACACACGCACACACACACACATACACAATCACAGGTGACGGGGCCTAAATGCTCCCATTTGTTCTTGAACTGTTTAGACCACATCATAATTGACCAGGGCGTGCAGCCCTACAGCCACAAACTACCATACATCCGCTCAATCTTTGGAAAAAGTCACCTTTCAAAAACGCTTGTCATATGGATTGAAAGTCTAATATTTGCGTTCTTTTGTGTATGTTTTTGTTTCCAGAGACAAGGATCTGGAGCAGCAGCTGGGAACAACAAAACATCGGGTGCACAAGGTATAAAAATCAACACCAATGCTTATGACAACCTTGTCAGAAACAGCCTCCAACATTCTCACAGCACTTCAAAAGTCATCATATCTTTCTCAGAATGCTAAAATAGTTTAGGAAAGTAAATTATAGCACAAGCTATATTAAGAAGAGGAAAATCAATCATTAAAAGATTACGAAGAATTACATATTCAAAACAGTAATGGCATTAATTATAGCGATATGGCTCTTCAAGTTACTGCCTCATTGTCTATCTTAGACCCTCTACAGCAGTGCCACTAGTAGCAAATGCAATATGGCTGCTTTTTCAGTCTTGCAAATGTGTGCCCCATGAGGCCAAGGAGCCAATGACACGGCACTGTTCTGCCTTGTAGCCCCTAAATGAAGCCAGAGCCGGGCAAGCATTTTGAAAACGGAACTTTTGTGCCCTTCTGCAAAGTAAAGTGAACAGCTGGCCCCGGATCTGCTCTGGCAGTGCTGACGGAGATTAGGAAGGGGGGCTGGATCTTGAAGGAGAAAAAAGAGAGGAACTATATGAAAAAAGGAAATGGAGGAAATTGAGAGGGACAGACGAAATAGGAAGGAGAGAGAAGTAAAGATGTACATAAAGACTGGAGAGGGAAAGGGAGGGGAAAAAGAGAGAGAGAGAAACAAACAGAGTGGGGGAAAGGATACATGATGACCCATACATGTTTGATAAGCATTAAAAGGCTCTCTCTTTGTATCCCTGATGGATGGAGCCATAGCTGAAGGACATTTTGGGCCAGAGCCAGCAGATACTGTCGTTTCAGGAGGGCACCAACTGCTGCCACTCAAATCCTGCAACGGATTCTAACAAAAGTTCAGTGTCGAAGAAATGAACACGATTTAGTTTAATAAGTTCTTCTGTTTTGCTCTGATTGTGTACATTTTCTTAAATTCTCACTTTATTCAGCACCATGAAGGTAAGCATGTGTTTGTGTTTTGTAGATACAGTATTGTATAAGCTGTTTTTTCTATAGATATTTGTCCAATGGGAATTGTACTGTCCTGTACTGCACTTGACTTGACAATTGAATGTTTAGTAGTAAAACATTTTTTTGCTAGAATCTGTAGGGAAAACGGCACACAAAAACCCACAGTGGGTTTCAAAAGGTCTATAGTCCTTGAAGACAGCAACATGAATAACTAACCAAATCTAGAAATTAAAACCATTTGTCTTTAATTCCATGCCTCTAAAAAGAACAGAAGCACAGAAAACCCGATGATGACCCTCATTGCTCATGGAAGGCCCTGATAAATGTCTGTTGGAACAAGGACGATATAGATGTATCGTCTGTCTCAATTTCATCCTGGGGGAAATAAAGGCTTTAGCGGGAACAAACTAATTTCTCTCCCTGCTGTCTCGGGGATTGGTTTAGGAGCCCTGAATGGTGGCTTTGCGACTCTTGGTAGTTTTATGTCTTTCCTGTCAGACACAGTCTTGTGGACATATTCAGCTGACGTCACATACTTGTGTGGTATAAGCTGCCCTGATTTCCTAGGATAAGAACGGGATGTTCTTCACTGAAATAGCTCTGTGAATGAGCTCTTACAAGTAGTGGTAATTCCTAAGTAGACTAGAACTCACTTTCTTTCAAAGAAATCTGTGTGCCGTGATATTATTTCTGTGATTAAACCACAAGCTGGGTTGTGACACTGTAGATAGAAGTCATGTTGCAGTAAGAAGACAAGGAGACCGTTAGAAAGGCATTGTGTGTTGAACCTACTCCATTGGCTGGGCTTGTCCTGTTGAACCTACTCCATTGGCTGGGCTTGTCCTGTTGAACCTACTCCATTGGCTGGGCTTGTCCTGTTGAACCTACTCCATTGGCTGGGCTTGTCCTATTGAACCTACTCCATTGGCTGGGCTTGTCCTGTTGAACCTACTCCATTGGCTGGGCTTGTCCTGTTGAACCTACTCCATTGGCTGGGCTTGTCCTGTCACCCATAGTGTGTCTCAGAGAGGAATGATGCTTTCAAACCATGTCATACATTATGCAGGGGCAGCAATTACCGCAATCCAAATCACCTGAAGCTCTTGGTGAGATAAGAAAGAAAGTACTGACACAAATTTAGTTTTTTCAAGATACGGGTCTCCTCCACAAATTTCTTTCTTTAAAACAGAAAGTTAAACAATATGACATAGTGCCTCAATGAGAAGAACCACACACACATACACAGACACACACACACACACAAATACAGGGATATGCTCAAAAAGCACCCCAAACACACACTCCAAACAACACAAAAGACTTGAAATGCCTTTGTTGTCCAACCTTGGCAATGAATGTAATGCTTGGAAAGCTGCTTTCCCCGCGAGGTAGACCTTCACTCAATACCCTGACAGCAAGCTGCTATTAGCTACTGCTATTGACTTTCTCCCGCTCTGCATACCTCCTCCTCCCCACTACAAAGCTTTTTGAGACAACCTCTCACAGACCCAAGGACAATTCAGAGGGATATACAAACTCATTTTCACTGGTTGTCTTTTTGTAGACCCTCAACGTTAGAGCACAGCGGCTTTATCTGATAACTACCAGCTTCCCTCTGAAAGATGGAATGTAATAATTATGTAGCAGTGAGAATCATGGAGACATTGTCCTGTTTAGGGAATGTGCAGAAATATCAGTGGAGAGATATTCTCAGTGATTCAAACCGGATTAGATGGTTATTCCAACACACATTCACTCCCTCACAGGTCATGTTAGTATAGCCCAGCTTGTTTCCCTAAATATTAGATTATCTGGTCTAAGTGTTGGAAGCCCAGCTGTCATGGCACACATGGCACATATGGTTCATATTTCATGTTTCTATGTTCCACACAGACTGTCCCTTTCTCTAGAACAGCTGGGATGGTGCTAGCTTAGTAGAGCTACATCACCATCATGCAAATAAAACAGACTGAGGTAGACAAGCCATGCTGTGAGTAGTGCATGCAGCACAAGAGGTCAGGGGTGACAGCTCCCTGTCTGACCTGGAGCAGAATGCTGTTCCATTACTCATCTCTCATTAGTTTCTCTTATTTCACCCAGAAAATCAACATAGAGGCCGAGAGAGAGGAACTTACTCAAAGTGCAAGGCGATTTTTTTTATTTGACATCATCTCAAGCACATACAGTTGGGCAAATATATCACATACAGATCAGAGGTGGTGATTTCAATGAAGCACAAACCCAAGTTGAAACTATTTGACCTTTAAGATTAAAGACATTATAGTTTCTATAATTAACCAGTGACTTGTTCTCAAAGCAGGCAAGATGACCCATTTCCTCATGGTCTTTTAATTAGCTCTACTGTGCTCAATTATAGCCTTAATGAATTCATCCTTTCTGTTTTACGTAGTTAGTTGTGTGGCCACACACACACACACACACACACACACACACACACACACACACACCACACTGTATAGCCTTTACCAATATTCTACCCAAAGGCAACTAAAAGTAAAAAAGCCCTGAAAAGCACAACAAGAAGGAACATATCAATGAAGCAGCATGCCTTGATGTATTGTCTGGTGTATTGATTTTGAGGGGCTCTCTCACGCTCTAGTGAACTCCAGGTGGCTTCAGAAAGACAGGGCACAGCTAAGGGTCAGTGATATTTACCTGACCTTTACCAACACATTCACAACAACACACAGTCTTACACCCAGGCTCACACGTGGACACCCAGTAGCCTCCTGAGACATTTTGATCTGAGAGAAATGGGATAGAGCAGACACACAGAAATACACATGAAACCCTTTTATATACTGATAGATAATACACACTCTGACACAACATTTGCCCTTCGTATTTGCAGTTTGGGAAATGCGTTTGAGGGTTAATTTACAAATACAAATTAAAATCTGTTCCTTTCCGGCAGAAAGGTAAAGAGGAAAAGTTAACAGGAAATAGACGATTACCTTCCGATTGCTATCGTTAAATTGATTTATTTATGTGAAGTAACAACACACAAAACATTCAAACACAACCATATAACTACTTTCATAAAGACAATCCATGGCAGCTATAGTGGTAAACACTATGGAAAGAATGTGGCTCCATACTGTAAGCAACATTCAAGAGGACAGTTTGTCACTTGAATCCAGTAGTTAATGTTACCACCAGCTATGAACACACTGTACATGTGTGTTTTCTTCTTGTAGTAGAAGCACTCTACAGTCTATTGAGAGTGGCACACTGGCACTAGACATTACACTCCCTGAAGGCGAGGACAGGCAGGACAAGCCTATTGAAAGAGCTGCCAGAAGTAATAGCTCTGATAGTCCTTCCTGTATTGGGAAAAGATGAGCCTTCAAGGCATTTAGCTTTAGGAAGGAAATCCATCATTTTCACAGTGGGGCTTTGGTATTTCATTTCAAGTTTCATAATAGTCTCCCACCCCATACCACTAAACAAGTACACCCACCTTTTTTGAAAATTCATCATTACAGTCAGGATAACAAAATTATGATTTCAGTTACTAATGTAAAAGGCAAAATATTAAAGCCTGAAAACATCTTTAACATTCATCTTCCTGTTAGTGCAGTTGTCTGGTGGGTGGCTCTCAAAAGCCAATCTCTTTCAACAGAGTCTTATTAGGACTCTTGTCAACAACATTTGAGAATTAAGCAGTCCACCAAACAATAGCTTCCCCTGAAAGTCAAATTGTACAGACGAAAAACATTTGAGCGGGATATTTACTTCAAAAAGTACCCCGTTTAAATACATTTGTCTTTTATTCTGGTATTGGCATATTCCTGCATTCTTCATATGTTTTTAAACATAGCAGGAACAATGGCTATGGTTCATAAATAGAATAACACATCTGTTGACGTGAAGGCAGGAAATCTGTGTTGTTCAAGCCCTTTCCCATCTACTTTCTGCTGCAAGAGCTTTGATAGTCGGGACAAAAAGAAAATGAACCGATTCGTGGATTGCTCAATAGGGAGATAAAAACAGTGAGCCTTAAAGCAGGGTAAAATTCATTAGCAATTAATGCAGGGCTGAGAGTTTACCTTGACACAGCGTTTAGCATTTTCTCTTTGAATAAGGAGAGAGCAGCACTCAAGCCAAGCCCCTTGGGACCCTGGGCTAGCCACAGTCCATATAGGAGTTAGCTCTCCTTATCTCCAACCCACCCTCCTCTTTTCTCTCTCAATCGCTTCATTTCACTACCTCTCTTTTACTTCCTCTCTGTTTGTATTTGCACAGATAAAACTACACAAGATCGATCCAGAGTTAGAAATGTGTAGGGGAAAGTCTGGATTGACTTATAGGTGTATAGAAAAGGTTCTTTTATTTTAGAGTAAGATTTCTATCAAGAGCAAATCTACTATAAACATTACCCTAATTTGATGTGAATTGTGTGCAAGCAGCAAGATCGTATAACCAGGACAGCTTTCATAAATATTATTACATATTACACAAAATATCTATTAAGGGATTAGGAGATTTGCCACAGGTGATCAGGGAATGCCTTGCCCTCTGGGCCCCTGGACAGCAGCTTATAGTCATGTGTTTATTACACTGTGAGGCAATTATTAGTACATTTATATTTAACGAGTTAATGTATAGGATTATGATGTATGGTCCTGCTTGGTGATACAGTATGCACCAACAAAATACAGTGTATTATTAAACACAGGATATGTAATTTCCTGTCTCCCTAGATGCATCCAAGAAGGATGTCGTCCCGGAAGACTTTGACATTGACATGGACGCCCCTGAGACCGAGAAGGCGGCTGTCGCCATTCAATCGCAGTTCAGGAAGTTCCAGAAGAAGAAGACTGACGATAAGTCTTAGTGGCTGCAGCGGCGGGGTTCCACCGTTGCCCGTGGAGACCGGGGTGGCGCGCCTCTGCTGTGGCATTTGCATGTAAACAAATTCATACCCGTACAAACTCTAGGGGGTGGATGGGCCAGAGGGGAAAACACAAGGCAGAAGCCTTTTGATCATAAGACATGTCTGTGAACTTCATACGTAACCCTATTATTATTATTATTATTTGATTGCTGTAACAATAAATTAGAGAAAACTTAAGTTATATACAATCTGTTTCTGTCCCAACATTATTTTCTCCATCATGGTGTCTAGCTGGTGTTTGTTTAGGAATTGTTTTGTGTATTTAAGCAACCTTATGAAGTAAATCACCTTTCTGTATTTTCAGGGCTCTCTTTTAGAATAGAATATGTCACCACATAAATAAAATTTTCTTATCCGCATGGCACAATCGGGCTGTGATCTACAACTGTGTAACCATGTGAATTGAATAAATAAACTATTGTGTGGAACAAGCGCATATGTCAATATATACCAATTTCTTCTAGATATAATATATCAAGCTTGGTACACTATTATTTTATGTTGCAAGGCTATTTGTGATGAATTGCATTAACATAACTTGGGAGAGAGGGGAGGGACAGGGGGACTCATATTCCCATGATGCGTGATAAATGGATAGACCTGACTGAGTGTTGCCAGCTAACTCTCCTCTGCAAAATGTCCTTCCAGCACAAGATGGCTAATTGATTGATTTTAGTTATGGAATTCCAAATGCTCTTGAAAATGAAACATTTCCTTTAGCCTGTCGTTCTGGTGAATATTTAATTGGCTTTTAAATTATTTAGAAGGGTAATCTCAGCTTCTGTGTTTTACTGATGTAAATGTGTAAATAATGTAATGTATAATGTACGCAAGAGGTGCCATTTAAACATTTTACTCACTGTTTTGCAATGTTCAACTTTGATGATTACACAAGACTCTTGGTGTGCAGCAGCTTCTCTTAACTTGTAATAATTGATGCTTTGAGCCTGGCCTGAGAAAAGAGAAGGAGAAAATGTGATATCCAAGTCAAGGAAAGGATTCAAACTCCTGCAGTTATGCAAACCTGCTAGATGTTTTAGATCACTGGACAGGCGAGACGCCTCAGCCTTAGTGTGGTGTAACCAAACACACATACATTTTAGATACATATGTGACCTTGATAACATAGCGACAAAAATGCCCTTTCCAACAAGATGCACAGGGTCTGTATTCTACACAATAACAAAAAACATGTACAGTAAACACTTGTACAGTAATATGTACGATAGACAGATAGCCTATATTACAGTGTAAATATGCCTCTCTCTGCTTCTTTCCTGGGCTGTGCCAGAAATGCTGCTGAGTCTAGAACCAGCCATTCGGTACACAGACATTATGGACACACAATAACAGTAGACTTGTGAAAACTGTCTAACAGTGGACTTACAGTAAGGACCCTTTTATCCAAATGAATCCCACAAGCACCAGTTCCTGAAAAGAAGACAAAAGAGCAGCAGATAAAATAAAGCCGAGTGGCTAACTAACAAGAGTTTAGGTGAATGGAACTATGATGGATATCCTAGCACCACTAGAGGCACTACTACAGGTACACATTTATTTAGTTAGGTGGGTCAATTCTGTACATGGAAGCTATTGCATAGCACATTAAAGCGATGTAAAAAGCAAATACTAACATTACAAACTTATATTGCTATCCTCTTTGGTAACACAGAAAAAATCTGATTGCATTAGAGCTCCGCTAGCATGAGGCTAACCAAAGATTCATTCAAGTTGCCAAAAACCACTCTAAGAAGAGTTTCTTTTTATTTTTATAGTAACAGTAATCTGTGCTTATAGCAGTGGATTGTTGGTGACTGTACACAAAACTTTTTGACACTAGCTGGGTACCTCGTGTGTAGAGCGTGCAGCATACAAGTAGATTGTGAGGTGACTACTAGCATTCGGTATGCCTCACTCAAAGCAAAGGAGTCTGGCGTTGGAACGCACTGCTCACTCAACAAAGGAACCGGATGACAAATCAGAGGAGGGATTTCCTTCGTTGATTCTCACCACTTTTCCCTTCCAGAACGTAGAGGCCTTATATTGGCATTGCACGTGTTGGGATTCTTGATTATGATTATTATTTGCACCTGTTTTGCCTGTCTGCCTATTTAAGTGATTTCCTTAGTTCCCCAGTTTGTGACGTCATTGTGATACTGTTTGGAGTCTTCATTCGAGTAAAGCCTTTTTGCAATTGGGCCATCACCTACCAACCAACATCGGATTCCTTACAACGCGGGCAAGGAGCGCGGGGGAAGATGGGTCAGAAGAGTTGGATAGATCATAACACTTGTCCAGAGGGGCGCGCTGTTTCCCATACCAGGTCCATGATGGTGCTGGACGGGGTGTGATGCGGCGGTCAGTTACTGGAAGATTTCCTGGTCAGTCGCCATAGTCAGTCACAACAGGTCCATTCTGGACGGTGCCTACATCCAGGAGGAGGGCAGTGCCTATGGTCCCAGATGTCCTTGTGGGCATCTTGAGAGAAACCGAGGCTGGCAAGGGTGCTGGTCCATGGGATATCTGCACCTCAAAGTCCACAACATGCAGGTAGCAGATTTGGACAAGAGCTCCCCCCCAATGGAGGCGCTTGTCGTGGAACTGGTTCCCTCCTCAATGTCTTTCTCGTGGGGTCACACAGGCTATATGGCATAGAGGCAGGCTGTAGAGCAGCAGCAACTGGGGCTCGTTCTGTTGGCCCACCAGGCTCAGCTCCAGAACGACATTGAAAACGCCCATGCGGATGCCAATCTTACCTCTGGAAACAGGTGAGGATATTCACAGATCTGTCACTGCAAAGCCTTAAAGGCGTGTCAGGGCAAGTCGGGGAATCCATGGCTGCAATGGTCGTCGCACACTATTAGATGTGTCTGGACATTGCAAGCGTCCCGGTGAAGGACAGAAGCCCCATCCTTAACAAGCCAACTGAACCAGCTGGCCTCTTTGTCGATCAATTTGGAGAGAGCAGTAGTCGGCTGATGATCCATAGTGTAGTGGCTAGGGAATGGGCATTGCAGAGGGCTAGCTTTTTCTTTGCTGTTAGAGCAAAGCGTGAGGCTAACCAAAGGTTCCTTCAAGTTCCCAGAAACCACTCTAAGAAGAGGTTTTTTTGTGGGAAAAGATGCAGTGCTCTCACTATTTTTCTCTCAGAGAAATAGAAGTGCCACAGGGTCAGGACGCACAGGCCAGGCGAGCTGCTACATGCGTTTCCTCCTCCACTTTCCTCTGCTTTGGCTGCTTCTGACATGAGTGAGAGAGGAAAGGCTCTTCTCGTAGCTCCTAGGTGGCTCAGTCGACTGGGTATTGGAGATAATTAACATGCTAGTAGGGGAGCCTTGGCCAATCCTGTTGCACCCAGATCTATTATCATAGGCCAACGGGGAGGTTTTGTATCAGAACCCAGCAATGTGGTGCCTTTGGGTTTGGCCTCTGACTGCACAGGGACTAGATCAGTGTTATAGCCACTATTCAAAGTGTGAGAGCTTAGTCCACACTTTCTCTTTATGACATTGTCAAGTGGAATGTGTTTGAAGCATGGTGCGCAGCACGCAAGCTGGTTTCTATCCAATGTGACTTGGCTATTTTCTGTTATTCCTCCAAGGTCAGGTGCTCAGCTTTGGTAACACCTTTTTTAAAATCTATTGCCCCGTCCTGGGACGTGGGAATAGTGTTAGATGGGCTGACTCGGGCTCCGTTTCTAGCCATTGGAGACTATAATCTCTGTCACATAAGACCGTTATTCTCTAGCTCTGTCACAATACAAACTCACCCCAGGCTTGAGTACACATGTGGCTTTGACGTATTCGTGTGGGTGTGTGTGATTGAGAGAGAGGGGTTGTGTGTCTTTGTGCTTTGTGAGTTGTTTTGTTGAGGCCTTGGTGCATGAATGTTTATTTCAATGTTTTACTTTTTCTCTTTGTTTTAATTCAAAGGGGAGACGATCATGTTGTGTCCTTTCTCCTCTCATTGTCCTCCAGCACCAGTAGTCCTTTACTCCCTGGTGGGATGATGGTGTGGTTGAAGAGGCTGACAGGGAGCTGTGTCATTAGCATCACCACCCAGTTCCAGGCCCTGTCCCTGGAGAAGCCTTGGCTGGCACACTCCCCTCACCTTTAAATTGGAAATAGATTGCAGCTGCATGGGGCCGTCCGGAGCAGACTTTACAAGCCAGACATTATGCTTGGACAGTAGCCCAACGTCTAGACTCCAGGGTGCACTACCTCCAGCCTCTTTTGCTCACTAAAACCCTAACCCTAACCCTAGCCCCAACGTCTAGACTCCAGGGTGCACTACCTCCAGCCTCTTTTGCACAGTCACACACAGACATGGACAAAAAATAGAACAGAATTCTCTCCCAGCTCCACTGTAAGAGAGCAGACTCCGCTTACCATTTACTTGTCTTTGTAAGGTGACACTTGTCTTCAGTCAATACCAACAGTGTTGGAAACTGTGAGTAATAATATATTGTTCCATTGCATATCGAAATGCACTTAAGGTCATGCTTCATAACGTTTGTATGAAATGGTTACCATCAGTGTTTGTACAAAAATTATTTACCCATGTCCTAAATTTATTTTGCGCAAACACAGTGTATATGGTTTTACTATTTCCTTGGTTGTAGCAGACAGACACATACATCAATTTAACAGTATACAGATACTGATAAAAACTAATCGTCAGTATTTTTACAAGAAGTGACACTTCAGTGATTGGTCCATGCACCACTGCTCCCACACACTTCAAAGTAATTCATATAAGCATAAATAATAGAAAACAAATTCAAATTCTTTCTTGGCAAATGTGTTTTCCTAAAATAAGTGTTTGGGTTGCTATTTCTAGCAGGGATCCTCTAGGCCTACGATCATCTGATTGGATGGTTGGCACTCAAGCCTTTCCTGTACTACATAAAAACAGGCTTGCAAAACATTTCGACAGCAGGGAAATAGAGATGAATTGTTTCTGGCTTTGATTCATTAACATAATAATGCAGTGCAGTCATGATTATGCTCAGCCCCGTGCGTATTTCTACTTAAGAAATGTTTCCTGGCATAGGGGCAAGGAGGTTTGCTTCTAAAAATAAAACACAGATTGTTCCATCCAAATGAATCCTACGGGGATTGTTTCTGAATTTCAGCACAATTGTAATAGCTTTCAAACAGAGTCACGGTTTACCTTCATAAGCCGCTTGGTTCTTTTGGACTACACGCAACTTCTCAAGTTCCTTTTGATTGATTGGAGAGAATATATCTGCGTAGAGTTTCCCCTGAAATATCTTCTTTCATCGTCAACGACTACCCTGGGAGAAAGTGGACATGGAGTGCTGATAACAAAAATAAGAATGTGCTGCTGTATGCATTCGTTTGCATTTCTTGACAGTTGGGTGGGGAAAGCGGCATCCAGCTTTAACTCAGAAAGGCTGATTACACTATTATCATTGAATTCTCATTTTATCATTGAAGGGCAGACCCAGATAGTTTTAAAGAAGAAAGTCACAACTGGGAATTTCAATAACTGCTGTATTAACATATAAAACGGACTAGGAACTGTAAAGGTTTGCCTGTTCAGGGCAATCCAGTAAGAGTAACGGCTGCTGAGGCTGAAATTCGACAATCTAGCGTCTTAGAATTCCTCATGGGACAGATGATGGCGATGATTAAAGAGTGCGTCAGAGATTGTCCTCCACATCTGTCCAGAACCGGATAATTGCAGGAAAATTAAAAAGTATCAAATCTGAAAAATCGAAAAATGGGCTAATGCAATTTTCAAAATGTTATATACACAATAAAGCCACACGAGGCAAATATGAATGTAATTACCCAGTTATTATAAATATAGTTAGCTAGCTAACCGTTTTACTTATCTTGTTACAAGTCTTAAATACTAACGTACGTTAGTTTGTCATTTGGCTTGACCTCACTATATCTATCATACTGAAGTGTGTGCTTTTCATATCATTTGACAGAAAAGAAAGGTGGGCAGGCGTGTTGGTGTGCGCGTGACCTGCTTGTGCCAAGTGAATAGGAATAAGCGTTTTAGGCAAGTCAATATTAATTTCAACAACATTTTAAAAAACTATCAAAGCATTCTTAGCTATATACGTTTAGTATGTACAAAGAAACCCTGAGCTGCAAAATAAACTGCTACGTAGCGGCCCTGTCTCGGCCATGTCTGACTGCGGTAAGCAAGACCAGCCTGCTGATTTTTTAAGTTTGGACTTATAAGTGACTTTTAGCAGATTTCAGGCTTTTATGTATGTGAAGATGAAAATGAACAGTCGATAAGAACGGCTTAGCACACAACCTGCTGTGCACATACATTAGTTACAATGAGAGGCACCTACAAGAGTCTTTTTGGGCTGCATATACCTCAAATGTGCTAGCTCATATCCCTCTGTATTTTACATGTAATAGTGTAAATATAGTATATAGAGAACCGTTTCAGAGATGGAGAGAACTCGAGATTGCATCGGCCACAATTTGTATTCAGGGTTTGCCGCTGTCTCGCTGATGCTTACTTCTGGCTCTGGTCATGCCGAGCAACCTTGTGTTGCGCGCGTTTGAAGCGCGTCCATATGCCCATGCTCGTCTGTTGGGAGGGGCTTATGATAGGGAGAGCTGCAGGAGGAGGGCTGTATTTTCAAATTCAGGCGTTTTTTTGCCTTTTCCAGAAAACTGCCTACCCCACTTAAGCTAATTAGCTTGCTTAAAGTACAATATGTGTACATTTGTAAATGGATTAGGATGATTACCTTGGGGTTTGTCTTAGTCACAGTAGGTGTTTAATTGAAACCTTGTTTTCAGCAGTAGATTAGATAGAACTGTTTATTTTGATCAGAAAAAGACTTCTTGTACCTGGTCAAAGATTAAAAATTTAATTAGCATTAGAAATAGCATCCCCTCCGAGAATCGCCACCTTAACGTGGTGGAGGGGTTTCAGTGTCCCTGTGACCCTGGGAGCTGTGTTGTCGGGGGCAGTAGCCCCTGGTAGGGTCTCCCATGGCAAATTGGTCC
>JAVQIZ010207320.1:0-23963 GCA_036023535.2 Galaxias brevipinnis
TCCGTTGCCCTCCCCGTAGGTGATGAAGATGATGGGCCTGAACAACGTGGTCCACTGGGTGGCCTGGTTCATCACCGGCTTTGTCCAGCTGTCCATCTCGGTGACCGCGCTGACCGCCATCCTGAAGTACGGCCGGGTGCTCCTCCACAGCGACCCCTTCATCATCTGGCTGTTCCTGACCATCTATGCCATCGCCACAATCATGTTCTGGTAAGGGAGGAGAGTCCTGCGCCTGTCTGAGGGAATACGACTGATTTGTGTTTCTCATTGTTGAACCAAGGTTATGGATTTGGCTTCTGTTGCAATAATGTTGTATACATTCAGACCCATTCATAAATTAGCTTAAGAATTGTGCTATATGCAATCATCTGACCAAGCGCGGCTGGTGACCGATTCACGTGTGTCTCCCCGGACAGTTTCCTGGTGTCCGTGATCTACTCCAAAGCCAAGCTGGCGTCCGCCTGCGGGGGCATCATCTACTTCCTCAGCTACGTGCCCTACATGTACGTGGCCATCAGGGAGGAGGTGGCCCACGACAAGATCACTGCCTTTGAGAAGTGCATTGCCGTAAGCACGTTTTCCACTCTACTATTGCATAAAACAAGGAACAAGGAACAGCCATTTTGGTTGTTCGGATAGAGGCAACACACTGTACTCATGTTTTATGGTGGCAACTGTAAAAGGGTAAGTATTTTTTATGAGTTAATTTGGCTGGGACTAGACTGTGTGCCTGTCCCTCTCTCCAGTCTCTTATGTCCACCACTGCCTTTGGCCTGGGCTCCAAGTACTTTGCTTTGTACGAGGTGGCGGGCGTGGGCATCCAGTGGCGCACCATCAACCAGTCCCCTGTGGAGGGGGACGACTTTAACCTGGGCCTGTCCATGATGATGCTCATCATCGACGCCAGCGTGTATGGAGTCCTCACCTGGTACATCGAGGCTGTTCACCCAGGTGAGCCAGACTTCAAGGTCTTCCCTGATGCTGTTTTTATACGTGCTAGGCGTTTCTCTATGAAGTTATGATTTTTCATCCGTCAAGACTTCAAGGTCTTCCCTGAAGCTATATTTGTACGTGCTAGGCTTTTCTCTATGAAGTCATGGTCTTCCCTTCGTCCCTGCTCGCCCACAGGCATGTACGGCCTGCCCCGCCCCTGGTACTTCCCCCTGCAGAAGTCCTATTGGCTGGGCAGTGGGCGTGTGGAGACGTGGGACTGGCCGTGGTGCGGGGGCGGCGCCGCCCGCCTCAGTGTGATGGAGGAGGACCAGGCGTGTGCCATGGAGCACCGGCGCTCTGGTGAGATATAAATAACCTCACTGCGGGATAGTCTGACCTACTCCTAGACACCCCAATTTTCTCTTCGCTTTTTAGTTATCGCATGGTCGGTTTGAAGGCTGTTGATAGCGTGTGTTTAAGTGTATGCAGTTTTATTGGCACCACCCAGAGGGAGTTTAAATCCTACAGATGTGTCTGTATCGTTATTATTGAGGATGATGAAGGCCTCTTATTTTCCGCCCCCTTCTCCTCCCAGATGAGATGCGTGGCATTGAGGAGGAGCCCAGCCACCTTCCCCTGGTGGTATGCATCGACAAGCTGACCAAGGTCTACAAGACGGGCAGCAAGCTGGCCCTCAACAAGTTGAGCCTGAACCTCCATGAGAACCAGGTGGTGTCCTTCCTGGGACACAACGGCGCTGGCAAGACCACCACTATGTGAGGGGGCCCAATGTGTGTGTGTGTGTCCATGTGTGTCCCAGTGGCCTCATTGTATGAGGACATCTTTATATTATTGTGAACGTCTTCTTCCTCCAATTAGCATTGTGTGAATCCGTACAGAACACTTGGCTCAGCAGTTTAGTTTTTTTTTTTTTTTTCTTTCACAACGTCTTACATCTTATGGTCTTTTCCTGGCCTATCAGGTCTATCCTCACCGGCCTGTTCCCGCCCACCTCCGGTTCGGCCACCATATATGGCCATGACATCCGCACAGAGATGGAGCTGATTCGCAAGAACTTGGGCATGTGTCCGCAGCACAACGTGCTGTTTGACAAGCTCAGCGTGGAGGAGCACCTGTGGTTCTACTCCAGACTCAAGGGCATGGCAGAGGAGGACATACGCAAGGAGATGGACAAGTGGGTACAGCGGGCCGCCTATGGGCATAGTGTTACAAGAATATGACCTAACCTTTTACGTATATACTTGACACGTACTGCTATCCCCAGCCTTCTAACCTGTGTTTGTGTTTGTGTGTCTGATCCAGGATGATTGAGGACCTGGAGCTGTCCAACAAGCGTCACAGTCTGGTGCAGACGCTGTCCGGTGGGATGAAGAGGAAGCTGTCGGTGGCCATCGCCTTCGTGGGGGGCTCCAGGGCCGTGATCCTGGATGAGCCCACGGCGGGGGTGGACCCCTACGCCCGGCGGGCCATCTGGGACCTCATCCTCAAGTACAAACAGGGTGAGGCCGAGCGACGCCATCAGTACTTACAGGGTTAGAGTCGAAGCTCGTTCGTAGCTCATTTCCACACTGATCAAATCACTCTGTGTTTATAAATCAATTGTGTTTTGGAGCACAGCTCTTTTTCGATTTTGGCTTGACGCAACTGTTTTAGTTTGGAAGCAGACTCTCCTTATGGGCACAGGCCAAAGCGGCGCTCCATCTGCTCCCGGCCGTTACATAACGCTCCTTTGTGCTCCCAGGTCGCACCATCCTGCTGTCCACCCACCACATGGACGAGGCCGACCTGCTGGGGGACCGCATCGCCATCATCTCCCACGGCAAGCTCAAGTGCTGCGGCTCGCCCCTCTTCCTCAAGAGCACTTACGGAGACGGATACAAACTGACACTGGTCAAAAAGCAGAGTGAAGGCAGAGGTGTGTGTGTGTGTGTGTGTGTGTGTGTGTGTGTTTTGTAGTATTTTAGAAGGCATTTTGTTGCCACCTTTTAGTGCCTTATCAATAACACCCCCCTCCCAAAATGTTTATGCTTTCATTCTGAAGATGATGAATTGTTTGAAAACAGGCCTCGATTTCTCTTTGCCTCAGAGCAGGCATTGCTGCTGTACTCTCCCTCTCGGTCGGGAGTCTCTAACTCCCCGTTCTCATTTCTTCTGCTCTTTCTGGTTGGGCTCTCCTCCTACCCTCCATCTATCATGTGTTACTCTGCGCCTCCAGACCAGGGCAGCCAGCCCCAGCCTCCCTCCTCTCAGTCGCCTTCCTCCTCCCTGTCCCCCTGCTCCGAGGCGCGGGTCACCCAGTTCATCCGCCAGTTTGTGGCCTCCTGTCTCCTCGTGTCCGACTCCAACACGGAGCTGTCCTACGTGCTGCCCTCGGAGGCTGTCAAGAAGGGCTGCTTCGAGAGGCTCTTTCAGGTACGCGTCGATGGGGTTTACGCGCAATCACGCGAAGGACTCTGAAAATACTCAATACTGTGTTCAGATTTTCAATAGAACGCACTATAACACAGCTGTTGAAAATGAACAATCTGTTGAATTATTCATTATTAAACGATAGAAAAAAATTGCAAAAGTGAAAGTATGTCATGTGAGTGTGGAGTCAGCTCCACCGTTGAACCTATATAAACCCCCTCTCCCGTTGTGACCCCCACAGGCCCTGGAGCAGAGCTTGGCCAGCCTGGCCCTCACCAGCTTCGGCGTGATGGACACCACTCTGGAGGAGGTCTTCCTCAAGGTGTCTGAGGAGGACCAGTCCCTGGAGAACAGCGATGCTGGTGAGACCGCCCCGGGGCTTGCTGTCTTGGTCTGCTGCCCAACTAATCAATCGAACTTTTTAAAGGGGGCCCATAAATGATCGCTATTAGTCGAGACACTTCCAGATTTATTGCTGAACATACAATGTCTGGCTGTCTAGTGAAAGAAAACTGCTGCCATCAGGGCTTTTATGGATTGTAGCGTTTTGGCAAAATGCTAATCCTTCAGTCTCCTGCCACAGATATGAAAGACTCCCCGGGAGGAAGCTCGGTGGGGAAGCCTACATCGGTGGCAGGGGGCCTGGGGGTGATCGGGGCTCCGCAGGGCCAAGCTGCACCCCCGGGTGGGGGCGGCAGGCCGGAGGTGGAGCTGAGTAACCTGGTGATGAGCTCCAGGCTGAGCCAGAGCCAGTCCTCCCTGAGGTCCTCCTCCTCCTCCCTGGGCTCCGTGCGGGGAGAAGAGGGCGGGCTGTACGCCGACTTCTACGGAGACTACTGCCCTCTGTTCGACAGTGGCCAGGAGCCTGACTCGGCCAGCCTGAGGGGTAAGGGCGGGCTGGCTTTGGGGGCTAGCCTACACCAGTAGCTATCGCTAACACAGAGGGTTCTACGCTAGTTTAACTAACCATCACCCAAAGTTGTTAGAACGAATTATTGCCAAATGAAACGTAATTGTTGGGGGGGGATTTGGTTAGTTTTACATATTGAGAAATGCCGTGCACCAGAGGAAGTGATTCATACTGGATATTACCCCCCTATGCAGATGCAGAGAACCCCTCGTCCCCGGAGCCGGTGGTGTTGGAGGGACAGGGCAGCTTCAAGCTGGAGGGCTGGTGGCTGCGCCTGCGTCAGTTCCACGGGCTCATCGTCAAGCGGTTCCACTGTGCTAAGAGGAACACCAAGGGCATGTTCTCTCAGATCCTGCTGCCGGCCTTCTTTGTGTGTGTGGCCATGACTGTGGCTCTGTCCGTACCCGAGATAGGTGAGGAAAAAGGACAGCTCTCAAGGCCTAGTGAAGTGTCCATTGATTAGGAGGCTGACATAATGGGGTTTTCTTTGTTTTTTCAGGAGACCTTCCACCACTCATTCTGTCTCCCTCCCAGTACCACAATTACACCCAGCCTCGGGGAAACTTTATCCCATACGCCAACGAAGACCGGCCCCAGAGCAGGTTGGTTTCTCCAAGGATCCACAGTCTATTCCTACAGTTGCGTAAAATACTGCAAAAATGCATATTTTGTTATTCTATTTTATATTTGCTACAGTTGTATATGATGTATTTTGATATAGCAAAAGCACAAAATCAAAATAGAGCATTGAAATGGTAAGTATTATTTGTGAGCAAAACATTACAGTATGCACACATCGATGATCGAAGTAGTCTCTCTTCCTGCTGCGTTCAAAACCAGTCTGTGTTGTCACTCTCTCAGGAGTAAGCTGTCCCCAGACGCCAGTCCCCAGAAGATAGTCAACACGCTCCGGTTGCCTTCGGGCGTGGGCGCCACCTGTGTCCTCAAAACGCCCTTCAACAGCACCCTGGACCAGCTGGCCCAGACCCTCAACCCCAGCGCCAATAACTCCAAGACCCTGGCGGCGCGCTACTTTGACTCCATGTGCCTGGACTCCTTCACCCAGGGCGTGCCCCTCTCCAACTTTGTACCACCTCCGCCCTCGCCCGCCCCCTCAGACGATCCGGACTCTCGATTCGAGGACGGCCTGTGGAACTACACGTCCACCCCTCCTACCACCGTCCACGGTGAGGCCCCTCCACCTCCTTCCCTTTGGGGTGATCTGAGTCTGCTCTTCAACACGATGTTTATACCGCATTGCCGCATCTTATAAATGTTTTTGTGTGGACGAGCGAAGGGCCATTTTAGCATCTTATCGTGTGCTGTTGGCTGCATGTGTGTGGTTTGTTCAGAGCTGGCTACGTCTCCACCCCCGCTGCCCCTGTCGATACGGGAGCCTGTGCGCTGTATCTGCTCCATGCAGGGGACGGGCTTCTCCTGCCCCAGTGGGGTGGGGGGCCGGCCCCCCCTGATGAAGGTGGTGACGGGGGACATCCTGGTGGACATTACAGGGCGAAACGTGTCCGAGTATCTCCTCTACACCTCGGACAGACTGCGGCTACACAGGTAAAGCTCGTGTTCACATCAATTCATTAATGGGGTTTCTTGTTTCATGTATATAATACACCCGGTCCCATTTAGTTGTGTCCCTTAATCATATCATGTTTTTTACTTTATGTTGTTACCAGTGTATCAACACCATTATTCAATATAAACCTACTGTGTGCTGAAATCCTACACTGATATATATATATATATATATATATATATATATATATATATATATATATATATATATCCGCAGACACACACACCTTTATATTCATCACACGTCTCTCTCTCTGCCTCAGATACGGTGGAATCACAGTGGGAAACATACAGAAATCCATCCCAGCATCCTTTGGGAGGAAGACACCCCCCATGGTTGGAAAGATAGCGGTGCGCAGGTCCGCTCAGGTAGGAGAACACCCTCCGAGACTCCTGACTGGAATGTCACTTTACTGTGCATATATTGCTGACATCAAAGAATCTTCTCACTAGGTGCTGTACAACAATAAAGGCTACCACAGCATGCCAACCTATCTCAATGTCCTCAATAACGCCATCCTCCGCGCCAACCTTCCCGTGGGCAAGGGCAACCCTGCTGCATATGGTAAGAGACAGACTGTAGCCAAGGGTTTATAGAGGCGTCTGTTATCCTGCTGCTTAATGCGTGTGTGCATACTGACTATGCGTGTTTGTGGCTGTTTTTTACAGGCATCACACTGACCAATCATCCAATGAATCGCACCAGCGCCAGCCTCTCATTGGACTACCTGTAAGCGTTTCTCCATCTGCATTTCAAATAGCAACATAATGTTTCGGAGATGTTTCTGAGCCATGTTTCTATTCCACCCCCCTGCCGCCAGACTCCAAGGCACGGACGTTGTCATAGCCATCTTCATCATCGTGGCCATGTCCTTCGTCCCAGCCAGCTTCGTGGTGTTCTTGGTGGCGGAGAAGTCCACCAAGGCCAAGCACTTGCAGTTTGTCAGTGGATGCGACCCCGTCATCTACTGGCTGGCCAACTACATCTGGGACATGGTGAGGTTGACCAGCGTGGGCTCATTACTGGGAGAGCATTGTGTCTGAGGAAGTTGTGTCCCGCTGTTGTGTATGAATATTTGAATGAGAGCGTGTGTTTATTTTTTGTAACTAACGGATACGTCTCTCTCTCTCTCTCTCTCTCTCTCTCTCTCTCTCTCTCTCTCTCTCTGCCCCATGCGGCTGTCAGCTGAACTATCTGGTCCCTGCCACGTGCTGTGTCCTCATCCTGTTTGTGTTCGACCTTCCCGCCTACACGTCCCCCACCAACTTCCCCGCGGTCCTCTCTCTCTTCCTGCTCTATGGGTGAGTGATGCCGACACAGTGTCTCTCTGCTCCTTCTTGCCGCCAGTCTTTTCTACTCTTAAAGTTCCTTCAAGAAAACGCACCGTCGCCAAAACGCTCGCAAATTCAGGCTGGCAGGATGCACCTTCCCCCGGCATTTTTTATTACACAATTCTCATTTATATGGTAATTAATGAAGAATCCATCGAAAACTATCTTCCCGGTTCAAGTGACCAGGAAAAGAAGAGAGTGCCCTTGATTAAGGGTATGATCACCAATGCATTATTCATGGTTGCCGCTCGCAATGTGGTGAGACTCCTCTGAATATTCAGCGGTTACGGAACACTTATTGTAATGTCTCGGGCCGTACGAACCTTAACACTGTTCCTTTGCATGTCCCTCTCTCTAACCCAGATGGTCCATCACTCCGATCATGTACCCGGCCTCCTTCTGGTTCGAGGTGCCCAGCACCGCCTACGTGTTCCTCATAGTCATCAACCTCTTCATCGGCATCACTGCCACCGTGGCCACCTTCCTGCTGCAGCTCTTTGAGCACGACAAGGTGGGCGGTCCATCCAGCACGGCCCGCTCACTCTGACGAGGTGGAGCGCTCGCCGCTTCCCAAGCAAGGGAGCCATCACAATGGGATGGATAAATTAAATCCCTGCTGAAAATGAAACGCACTCCCACGCTCATGACACATTGACATAAAAGTTGACATAAAATCAATGTGACATCGATTCGGTGTTTATGGCACACTGAGGGGAGCCGTTTTATTAGGATCATGAAGTTTCATGGGTGTTGCTCTTGTCTTCTGCAGGACCTGAAGCTAGTTAACAGCTACCTGAAGTCCTGCTTCCTCATCTTCCCCAACTACAACCTGGGCCACGGGCTGATGGAGATGGCTTATAATGAGTACATCAATGAGTACTATGCTAAAATAGGTACATATCAAAGAGGAGCATAGTCCCTTTCAGATGTTATCTCCTTTTTCACTCAGTTATGCAAAAGGACATTTTTTCTTTCTCTCTAATTGTGTCTTGCAGGCCAGTTCGACAAGATGAAGTCTCCGTTCGAGTGGGACATTGTGACACGGGGATTGGTTGCCATGACAATCGAGGGCTTTGTCGGCTTCCTCATCACTATCCTCTGCCAGTATAACTTCCTCAGGAAACCCCAGTGAGTGGGCTCTTCTGTTGGTGTGTGTGTGTGTGTGTGTGTGTGGATGGATGGATGGATGGATGGATGGATGGATGGATGGATGGATGGATGGATGGATGGATGGATGGATGGATGGATGGGCCTTATTACACTATGGCCCTCTCTGACCTATGACTGTGTGTGTGCGTCTATAACAGGAGAGTGCCGGTGAGCAGCAAGCCCATCGAGGACGATGATGTGGACGTGGCCTGTGAGCGACGGAGGGTGCTGAGGGGAGACGCAGACAACGACATGCTGAAGATTGACAACCTCACAAAGGTCGGACGGCCTCATGGCTAAGCTAACATACTTCAATTGACGTTTATGAAGTCCATCCACAGCAGCAAACTCAGCTTAACCAATATTTTGTTTTTACTTTTGTACAATAGGTTTTATATTAGTTTTACAGAGAGCATATTTTGTCTATATAATACATTGTAGGTTTTAAAACGTGAATTACGAACATCCTTTTAGGTGTATAAGTCAAGAAAGATGGGCCGTATCCAGGCAGTGGACCGGCTCTGTCTGGGGGTGCGCCCTGGGGAGTGCTTTGGGCTGCTGGGGGTGAACGGAGCCGGGAAGACCACCACCTTCAAGATGCTGACGGGGGATGAGAGCACCACTGGGGGAGAGGCCTTCATAGATGGAAACAGGTAGGGGGCCTTTCTCATTCAAAATCCATACAGAATGTTTTATACATTTGAATGTTGATTTATTATTATTATTATGATGTTCCTAAAATTGCCTTCTCTCACCATCTGTGCGCTGCTTGGAGGGAATGTTGTTTTCGATGAGTCTTTCAGTGACCTTGGGTCGTGTCTTTGTGTGTAGCATCCTGAAAGAACTGCTCCGGGTGCAGCAGAGTATCGGGTACTGCCCCCAGTTTGATGCTCTGTTTGAGGACCTGACAGCCAGAGAGCACCTGGAGCTCTACACACGGCTCAGAGGCATCCCCTGGAAGGACCAGGAGAGGGTCGGTCTCTCTTAAAACACACACACATACGCATACACACGCATACATGCACACACACAGACCTCAGCCTGAGAACCAATATTGTATGAACATGGCAAATTTTGTATACACAACACACAACCTTAGCACACACAAATGTACCAACACAAGAGATGGGTATTCTGCGCCCACTGATTTTTACCCACTCCTTCCTCAGGTGGTCCAGTGGGCACTGGAGAAACTAGAGCTGTCCAAGTATGCTGACAAGCCTGCCGGCACTTACAGTGGAGGGAACAAACGCAAGCTGTCTACTGCCATCGCTCTCATTGGATATCCCTCCCTGATATTCCTGGTTAGAATGATCAATATACAAAGCTTGTTTACACATACAAATACTGTATAGCGATGATGATAAAAAAAGAGTTAAAAAAAAGAGTGTTCTGATGGTGTTGGATGTGACTGTGCAGGATGAACCCACCACTGGTATGGACCCCAGGGCTCGCCGATTCCTCTGGAACCTCATCCTTGACATCATCAAGACAGGACGCTCTGTGGTGCTGACATCACATAGGTGAGACGGCCAGCCCATAGTTTGGCCCTTGAAAGGCTGTATTGTACGATCTCACACATTGCCTAGGGTAACATAGTGTGAAACGCATGCAAAGTATGCCGCATGCAAATATATAATAACCCAGGCCCGATGTCTTTCTGTCTCTGCAGTATGGAGGAGTGCGAGGCTCTGTGCACCAGACTTGGCATCATGGTCAACGGCAGATTTAAGTGTCTTGGCAGCATCCAGCACCTAAAGAACAGGTCAGGGGGTTACACTCACCAGCTTGGCCTGCTTACCTGGCTGTGCGCCTCTGCACCCAGTCATGATAGAGACAGCTGGCAGCCCAACGGCTCTGCAGTGTCCTCTCTTACCCCTATCAGCTTCCTCTCTAATTTAATATTTTATTATTGGTTGGATGAAGTTATAGTGTTCTCCCTGTGTGCTTCAAAGTTTACACGGTCAACGAGGTTGCGCACGGACATTGAGACGATCATTTGTGATTGACACTGGTTGATCCCTCCCCCTGTTCAGGTTTGGTGATGGTTACATGATCACAGTGAGGACCAAGACCAGCTCCAGTGTCAAGGAGGTGGTCCGATTCTTCAATAGGAACTTCCCGGAAGCTGTGCTAAAGGTGTTTAGAACGCTCCCAGTTTTCTACCCATCCCACCAACTTGCAGAATAATGCTTCGGCCATAGCAAAAAATAAATAAATACTACACGAAAAGTTGAAAGCTATTGATGCCAACTCTCTGTCATGGTCTGGTTGATCCTCTTAGGAGCGACACCACACCAAGGTCCAGTACCAGCTGAAGTCCGAGCGGATCTCTCTGGCTCTGGTGTTCAGTAAGATGGAGCAGGTGGTGGAGGTGCTGGGTATTGAGGACTACTCTGTCAGCCAGACTACTCTGGACAACGTGAGTCTGTACAAAGCTCACATGTCGCTCAAAGAGACGAAAAGTACTATGACGATGGAAATGTCATGAAATAGTGTTATAATTACATTTTCTAAAATGACTCATCTTGCACAGGTAATATTGATCTAATACATATAAATATATACATACCGATGAATAGCACCTTCTCCTCTCCCTTCCTGCCTCCAAAGGTGTTTGTGAACTTCGCCAAGAAGCAGAGTGACAACCTAGAGCAGCAGGAGAGTTCTCCCCCTGGTGGTGGCCACTCGCCACTACAGTGCATCATGAGCCTGCTGAGGCCCCGGGCGGCCAACACGGAGCTCAGTGCCCTAGTCAGTGAGGAACCCGAGGAGCTGGAGAGTGACGATGACGAAGGGCTCATCAGCTTCGAGGAGGAGAGGGTGAGGGGCAAAGGGAGTTATGTTAATGCCGTGGCAGGTTACACTGTCTAACAAAAAAGAATGATCCGGATTCTTTGGTCTTATGGAGAAGTTGACTCGAAAATACGAATTATTTTGTGTGACATTTCTGAATGGCATATTTATTTTCAATGTTGTGCTCCATCTCTATGGCAGGTGCAGCTGTCCTTCAACACAGACACCCTCTGCTGAGGACTGACTCAAACAGCAGTCTGACAAGGACAGGCCAAGAAAACTGCATTCAAAGGTTTTCAACGCTTTATATGGGGCGAAGAAGAGAATGTAATAGACCTGTTTGTTTGACTGTTAAGAGGACCAAAGCCCTGTGTAGTGGAATTCACTGTATGAGGATTTCAGTCTCAAATTCCAAATGGAGGGGAGGGGTAAGGCTTTAAAGTCCAATAGAACGGATTTGATGTAACAGGGCAGAGGAGAATTAAAGGGGCCAGTCTGTCTCAGTGTCACCCAGCCAGCTGTGGTACTAGGCTACAGTGACACTATGAAGCTAGGTCACATTGCACATATTAAAGGAAAACACTAATAGCCGAAATGCTTGCATTTGAATAAAGATGTAGTCGTGGAATGTTACAGTATTTATTTTTGAGAATGTATCGATACATGATGGATTGATAGGCAACCAGTGTTGTCAAAAAATTGCATATCATTCCTGAGAAGGCCTCATTGGATTGAACTGTTTATCTAATGTTTGACAAAGTCAATTTATTTTATTTTTGATCAAACTTGTTCCCTGCCAAAGTACTAGTGTTTATGTGTAACCAGAAATGTCCTCTTCCCAAACTTGACCTGCCTTGAGAGCATGCTGTGATGAATGATTTGAATCATGTGTTGTCTTATACAGTCTATATTTTTCTGTGGGAAGAAGACGGATTTATTTTGGATATTGAAGTGTCTATGGACTGATGTTCGGAATGTCAGATAGCTAAGCGCACCTTTGAAAGTGCCATGTCCTGAGTAGTTGGCCTTTCTTTAAAATCACTTTACTGAGAGTCCAAGAGGAATGCTGTACTGGTATCCTCCTTAGAGAGAATTAGCATTGTCCTGATGGTGCCTCCCTTATTCCAAGCCTACGTATTTTAACACTGTACATTGTGTCTCCTTGGCACTCCCACCTACTTTCCTTCATGCTTTTTTAAAAATAATAATGGCTTGGAATCTGCCACTAAGATCCTACTAGGGACACAGTGTAATAATTGTTTTTACAATATAGTCAATAACAGTTTAAACAACCTGATGGTCAAGCAAGCTATACTGGTAAATGAATAATAGAGTAATGCACTACCATCACTGTGAGATAAAGGGAACTCTCAGATCTTGAATTATTGTTTAAAATAAGATGTACACATTTTATGATTTGCAAGTCGTTTCTAAGAGGGATCTTTCAGAGTTTGGAGCACATTTGCGAAAAATGCTCAGTTGTTTTAGAAAAGAAATCGTAGATACATTTACCTTAATCTGTATGTCGGCATGTGATTTGAACTGGTATTTTCATGAGGTGTATGTTTTGTGATAATACGGTTGTACCCTGTCTTATTCTTAATGCTTACTGTTTTATGGACTAATTCCATTTCTTATTTCAACCATAAAATGTTGAAAACGTGGAATTTACATGGACTTGTTTACCTACTTTAAGGGGTTATTATTAATCAGTAAAATTACTTTTGTTACTGTTATTTATTTAGTGAATTGTTTTGCTTACTTCAAGGCAACAATGCTATTTTAAATATATTCAAAAATAAAACGAGTATCTTTTGATTGAACACTAAGTTTGGCTCAGATTAAATAATGACCATACCACTAACTAACAGCAGCTTTAGTGGTCTATAAAACATGGTTTAAAGGAATACCAAATTTACGGTTACATCTTTAGACTGTTGTGATTTCCGTCACTCGTTACTAACACATTCTCCCTGTAAACATGTTAAAAAATATATTATATCAGGGATGCTACCAGTTCCATCTGATTAAGGTCAGTACATTAATAAATGTATATTGGGAGTAAAAATAGATTTATGAGGTAGCGTATGACACCAGCAACTATTGAGGTGAGGTGCAATGCAATCATGAATAATCCTCATTGCAGAATAATTTATCTTTGCTCCAAAGTAAAATGCTTTGGAATTTATCCAGTGTATGTCTGTGCATAAGAAATGGGAATATATATTTATATTTAATGAATGTCTGTCAACTTCTTCTGTAAAGCAACTGTCCCGATTTATTATTTTGACCTAATGTATGGGCTTGTGTCTGATTAAACAGTTGTTTCAGAATGCTGGACTCTTTCAATGAGTGACCGAAAAGGACTTAAATGGTTCATTAGAATGTAATCAAGATGTGGAGTACAATCCTTTGATTTTGCAATCTATTTAATGTTAAATATTCTTGACAATAAGGGTTAAAACATTTATTTTTCCACTCAATGAAATAATTGATTTACAGTGGCGCTACATTTACAACGGCCTTTAAAAAACTTTACTGCAGTGCAGTGTGTCGACATAAAAACACAGATACATTATTTTTTTCTATGATTCACTGTATGGGGAATTATAATCATTAGTCCTTAAAAATCAACCTATTTCAGAATGTTGAGAGTATTGATAGGTCGGAGTTGTGTCCATGCATTAAAATAACGTTCATGAGCTTTTGCTGCCGTACAGTTGTGGTACGGAGGTAGAAAAGGAAAGAAATCAGCCATGACTTAAGAATCATTGTCTCCATCGTCAAAGGCCACCCCAGTGGCTGGACGCTTTCTAAAAGAGTGTAAGGAGAATAACAAAATCACAAATCAGCGATGAAGTGATGACTGGTGTTATTAGGTTTCTGCAATAGAATACCTTTTAGTTCCTGGGTTAATAAGAGAATCTCCTGGAAGTCGCTTCTTTACAGACACCGAGGGGCCGTTTTGTTGGTGCTTTCTCGGCTCAAATTCTGAAACAAGGCATATACTGTAACCCAAAGCACTCATGTTTTTAAGTGCAAGAAACCAACGTAGAATGAGTATTGGCACACTGCAGTACCTGTGTTTTGTCTTTGCTGACTTTTCATGGGGCTGATAGATGGTGAAGCTGTAACTAAGCCTACAGGGGAGAGGCATGAAAACATTATGAACAATACGGTATCGTAATCAGAATTCTACCCACCATGTGAATCCCTAATAACTTGTCTGCCAACATCACATCGTAAGTAGGCACCTGCAGTGGATGACTGGGTAATGTTGTCTACCATTCTAAACAGGAGCTCTGTCAGTTCCTCCCTGGCTTCTGGTTCACTCAGCCTGCATAGAGACACACTCAGGTTCTCTGAACTGGAGCCAATGTGAAGAACTGCGATGGTGTCCAGCACCGACACGGACAGTCTCCCGCTGCTACATGCAGACCTGGGGAAGCATAGACAAGTCAAGATCCTGAATAGAGTAGCTGGTGGTGTGGGAGATGCTAGGGTTATCAAAACAAGATGTTTATTGTTTGTTTGTTTTTTTGATGAGGGACTATATGAGTGTATTTTACCTGATTTTTAAAACGTAATCCTCTGTAGATTGTGAAGAAAACTTCTGTCGCTGTAACAGCAATTTAGTTTAATACATTAAAACCACTCATACTCAGCAATGACCTAAAATTGCATTATAGCCAGTGAGATAAACGGTCATATTTAAAGAATTACTGTAGGACCATAATAAGTCATTTGTTCCTGGATGAAAAAAACTTACAAATTGTCTAAGCGAGTCTTCCGTGAAATCTGTGATCCACACATCGCAAGCATTGGTCAAACTAGGAGTAGATGAAGAGCAGTTGCATTGTTTGTGCTGATACACATTGTGTTAGTGAGAGAGGGACTTTGGGATTGACTTGACAAACAAACGACTTACCCAATGTAGACTAAACCAGACTTTTTACTGACACTGATATAGCATACGAATTTGGACTGGTCTTTTTTATCCAGCACAGTACAGTATGTTGTTTGATTCTCTTCCAAATTCATTTTGGCTTGATGGAGACCCGACGAAGTCATTCACGCTACGCTCACAGACCAGGAAAAATAAAGAAATGACGTAAGTACGTAAACTATCAACGTATCCAATTATTATCAACCAGAAGATAGATTTTCTGCTTAGATAAGATTTTTACAAACAATTCCATAAAGACAAACAATTACGTTGATTAAGTGAACTGGACCTGTGACTCTGTTAAATATGTGGATGTTGCTGCCTCTAGACAAATTACAGATATGTTGTAATGTTTTGCAACAAACTATTATGCGACTGTGTGGTTTGCGCGCAGACGCAGTGGATTTGAGGAAGTGAACGTGAGTGTTGAGAAGCCGAGTAGGGCTTAGAGTTAGAGCTTCACGTGAGTTACGTCTTCCAGGACAATTCAGCCAATGCAAAAATAATGTTAGACGCTAGTTTATTAGCAAAGTCGTTGTTGTAGTCAGTAATTATTTTTATGAGAGTGTTTAAGGTAAACAGCATAGATACTAAAGCTAAATAGCATTATCTTGAGTTGGGTTGGGTGGCTGTTGCTTGCTAGCTAGCTAGCATGTTCAATCTGTTTTGCATTTAATAAGTCTTTATTATTTTGGTTTTTGAAGACCTTCGCTAACTAGTTTACCTGGCTAACATGATGTGTTTGGGGATGTATGGCCTGTCTGTTGGCAGCGGTTTCACAAATTGATTCAAATTGATTTTCAAAATCACTGTAACCAGATGCTGCTTCAGTACAGTATGCAGCACAACTTTCAATGGCTTGGAAGTCAAGGACTCGAAACCTGCAGGTGTTTGATACCGAGCTGAGTGCTGACACAGTGGAGTGGTGCCCGGTCCCAGAGTGGCACAACATACTAGCATGTGGAACATATCAACTCCAGAAGGGTCCAGATGGGGTAACACCAGTTTCAAAATAACTCAGATTTTCAAATATTTGTAGTTATTCAAGGCACATCCTTAAACTTTCACTACCAATTTTGTAACAAACTAGAATAAGGCCAGATAAACACATTTTCTACATCCAATCCAAATTGTTTATATTTGATGTACCACTTTTATTTGTCTGTGTTGTGCTTTTAGGCAGTGGGGGAGGCTGCAACACCAAGTCGTGTTGGCCGTTTGTACCTGTTTCAGTTTCGTCAACAAGGATCCATGACTCCACCACTTACGGAACTGGAGCGCATTGACACCTCAGCTATATTAGACTTGAAATGGTGATATGTGGGACCCTTTTTAATGATTGCAAAGATGTTTACATACTTAGCCTAGATTGTGGTTGATTGATTTATCTACTTTACTGTTAGGTGTCATGTGCCAGTGTCAGACAGGCCCTTATTGGGAATGGCCACAGCCACTGGGGAGCTTCAACTGCACACCCTCAAAGATAGTCAGGTGAGAGACTACCTGAGTCAGTGTACAGTACTACTTTCTGCTATGTCTTGTTTTGCAAAACTTCATATTAGAGTTTAGCTTCTACTCTCATTGGCCTATCTTTTCAGTAGAACGGCTGCTTGGCTTTGCAAACAGTGACTAGTCTGGAGCTGGGAGCCGATCGTTTGGCTCTGTCTTTAGACTGGTCTACTGGAAGAGGTGACAGGTGAGAACAGACATTGTAAAAGCTACATTTAGATTTGACACGCCTTAGTCCACAGAGAGAAAAAAATACATGGTTACATTTGAATGTTCCAAACTCTGCCTATGTGCAGCAGTGATATGAGGGTGGTGTCCAGTGACTCTGCTGGCTGCGTCAACGTGCTGTCTCTTGGGGAAGCCAGTCTGACAGCTGTCTCCCAGTGGAAGGCCCACGACTTTGAGGCGTGGATCTCTGCATTCTCTTACTGGGACACTCAGATTGTCTACTCTGGTAACATTCCATGTCAAATATAGTAGTACTGACACTAGATTCAGCATCTGTTGTAGAGAATCATTGTGCAATACATCAAATGTTCTGTCCTTGTGTATACAAATACATGCTCTTAGTGTCTGTGCATGTTACATGGCTACTTTGCCTGAGAGAAGTCTAGGGCTATGCATTTAGATCGAGAGATGTTCTGTTTTGTCACATGCAGCCTGCTCTATGTCTCCCTCAGCCAGTGTGTGAATTCATGTTTAATTGGCTGCATACTGTACCTGCCGATTCATTAAAACACTGCTAACCTGTTTGTTTGTGTGTTGTCATCTGAATGGAATGCACCAGGTGGGGATGACTGCAAGCTTAAGGGCTGGGATCTTAGGATGGGTCTCACCTCCCCCACTTTCACCAGCAAGAGGTGAGAAAGGACACTGTTGGCGTGTTAACATGCATTTGTATAACCCATATTAGCCAAGTAAGGTGGTACACTAAGAATAGCCATATTTAACTGTACCTGCAATGTTTTACCACGCAATCATAAAGACATTCAATGGGTGTATGCAGCATACACAGTAACCCACATCGGGAGCACATCCTGGCTACAGGCAGGTAATGACCACATGACAACTCCATGCAAATTTAACTTTTCATTGTATTCTTAATAGACCTAAATGTGTATGGTACCAACCAGGCATACCAAACATCTGCCTGTGTTCAGATCCAGTGTAATAGTATATCATTGTAGAGATGGTTTACTCTAGCTTCTATGTCCAGTTATGATGAGCAGGTGTTGTTGTGGGATGGTCGGAATATGCGCCAGCCTCTCGGCGAAAGCGCCATGGGAGGAGGAGTGTGGAGGCTAAAGTGGCATCCTACCCAAGAGCACCTGTTGCTGGCTGCCTGCATGCACAATGATTTCCACATACTTCACTGCCAGCAGGCTCTTGGTGAGTTTGAAAAACACACTGGCCCAGGGCAGGTTACTGTTCTGCATAGAATATAGTTGTGTTTTTTTTTGTAAATATCAATAAATATTGTTTTGGGGTTTTAGATCTGTGCATGCTTGTCTAGAAACCATGTTATTTTCATGTCTCCCTCCAGAGGGCAGTGGGGAAGCGTATCCTATTCTGGCCTCCTACATCCTGCACAACTCCCTGGCCTATGGAGCAGACTGGTCATGTGTGTCTCTGGAGGGGCCTCCTCCCTCCTCGCCCCAGGCCTCTGAGTCCAAGCCGTACCACACGGAGACTGGTGGACATCTAAGGATTCAGTATGAGTCTCCCACCGCCAGCTTTGACACCTCCTTAGAGGACGATTCAGGACGCTACATCCCTGAGAGCATAACTCCTCCGTCTTGCAGCTCTGCGCCGGGCCCGCCTCCCAACCCTGCTGGAGAGAGTTCCTCCATGTCCTGCCTGCTGGCCAGCTGCTCTTTCTATGACCACATGTTGCATGTGTGGCGTTGGGACTGGACTCCAGAAGAACCCTCTTCTGACCGAGTTCAGAAAGGGATAGCACCTCTGGAGGAGGGAGATGGGGACCAGGCAGGAGCATTGGCTAAACTGACTCTGTAGACTTATTCTCTGAAATAAAATGGATGAGGTTTGATTTCTCATCTGCCCATGGATTATTTGAGGCATCTGGATTGACCATTCAAAACCAACACCAGCTGAGTTTAGGGCTTTCATCGTCTTCGTCTACAGTTAATGTGATTCTGCATGGTTTTAATTTTAGAGTTGATTATGCTGCCTAGAATAATAGTCCATACATCAGTCACAGACCTTCCTATCACTGATGTTTAGCACATGAAAGACTTGATCAGTTATAAACTGTCACCACGTTTATAGCTGACACCCACAGCACTATGTAATCACCACTGTTTATTACAGATCACATTTTAGTGGAAAACATCCAATTTATTTCATTTAAAATACATTTGACCCATTTTTGTCAATACATATCAATTGTAATTACATTTTAAATATTGTGACTGCAGCTGTAATCACACAGTATTCTCTTTTTCAGGAAGGCAATTCAATACATATTTGTAACATGTCTTGTGTTATGACTGAATTACTTAACAAGAGGCAAAGAGAAGTTTCACAATATTGAGTCCCATGTTATCTAAGCAGTAGCCCAGCCTTCAGTCACACTAGATGTTTTGCAACATAAACTTCAGCCCCCCTACCACTCAGTCCATGGTCCATGCTGATTACCTTTACCTGTAAAAAATAACTAGGATATCGTCAGCGCACAAAGTTCTTGGGGTAAAGTTTGAATAGCTTTCCTTCCTGAGATGGTTCAAATCCATACTTGTCCAGCTGTTCCTGGTTGAAAGTGCCCTCCTCAAAGTCTTTCTGAATCTGAGGGGCAACAGCCTCATTAAAAAGGCCCTCAGGGGTTAAAGCAGGCTCTGTTCCTGGAGGGGTGCGATACGATACATAGGGTTTCAGCTTAAACCCCTCCAAGTTGGGAACCACAAACTGAGGAACCATTGCCTGTATAGGAACGAACTTTCTACTGGAGGTCAAGATTCCTGTTGGCCGTGCCCCTCTACTTTTGTAGTGAGTCCTTGAACCACGCTTGCTGGTAAATTCAGCCATACGATCTGCTCCTCTAACAAATCCCCTGGCAAGTGTTGACAGCACTCCCATTGCATCAAAGCGTTTCCACCTTGCTGAATAGAGGAAACGTGTAGAAATCAGAAAAAGTATGTATAGTAATAGCTTAGGACAATCAACAACGATTTGAAAATGAGCAGGCAACAACCCAATGCAAAAAAACTCCTAAACTGCAATAGAAAGTGGCCAAGTTATCAATTTTCCTCTGATCAGTCAGTCATCAGCGCACACACATACAATCTAGTACTAGCGGCTGCATGCTAGCCAAATGATAAAAACATGATTTACTTCGTAACATTAACGATGTTTGTTTGTTATTGTTTGATGGCGAAATTGATGAAAAAACAACTATCATAAGAAATAGCTGTCTACCTAACGTCTATAACGGAAAAATAGCTTTATGAGCTGTGTTATCAACCGTGCAGGAATTCTTTCAGCTTAATGTTGGCGGACCGAGCTAGTAATTCACGCTATGCTAACACATGCATGGTACGCACGCAGACACGTATTAACCAACTAATACTTATAATATACTTAGCGATATATTTTACATATACATTTCAAGATGGGAACGTAAATGTCAAGAAAACGACAATACAAAATACACAAAAGCATCTTATTTGGTATTGTAAGCTCAGCACTGTAACCCAATGTCTCACCTTGAGCGCAGCTTATGCTCTTGACAGCATCAGAACAACCTTACCCCCAACTAAAATCGTTGAGGATTGGTGCAATTGCGCTAGTGATGGCCAATCAAATTCCCAGTTACTCACACTGCCGTTTGCGTGTAAACACAGACATGAAGAGTTTATTATTGGTACAAAGTAAAGGTAGTTGCTCTGAGGCAAGTGATTGAACTAGCTACTACCCTAAAGTAAGTATTTATGATTTTTTTTAAATGAGTATCGTTCTATTCATTATTATTTTCAGCTCAATCTTGCTTGTTCAAATAGTACAAAGCAAGTGAAGTCTGATTGAGAAGCGAGTGCGAGCTTCAGAACTGCAGCTGCCACACGATGAGTAACGGGTAAATCTGTGTATTTACATCTAGCACAATATAAATCCGCCGATTATTTTTTACAGTGTAAGCTTAAGTAATATAAGTTGAATATGTTTGGGTACAAATTACTTTGCATATCAGTGAAAAGTCCAATCCCCATCTCGCAGAAGAAATGCATTTGCCAAAAGGGGACATTTATTTGGAGAAAACATGCGTTTTATAATAGGCCTTCTAGTAAATTAATCAAACTCCCTGTTTATGAGCTTGTGACTTTCTCTCTGTCTTTCACTGGGCGAGTGCAGGGGGTGTCTGGTAACAGCACTCTGTCAAACAGTCTGTCAAGCCAAATGACCTACTGTGTGGTTGTAAGAATGCATGTTTCCAATTTGACCTGGGGGTCTTTTTAGACTGCTGGCTGGTCAGTGCACTTTTACCCAGATGTGTGTCTTGCATCTTGAAGTAATGAAACTTAGATGCTTAAGATGGGTCAGTTGTGTAGGCCTAATATGTATACCTTGTTTGTTTAGGATGGCGGACAACGATGAAGAGAGTTGTAGTGTATACCCGGTAAGGCATTACTTCCTCTCTCTCAAATAGTTTGTTGCACTTTTTATTGATGCAAGCCCCTTGTTGCACAACATTTAAATCATTAATTAACAATTTACTGGTCACATTCTTCTCAAACAACTCAAGACTCAGCTTGTGTTTTTAATTTTTTCTCAATGTTTTTTTTTCTTCCCATATGGTCGATTTTAGAGCCTAATTCCACGAGAGATCAGGACAAAGATGCAGGAATTTATTGATGATAAGACAGAAAACCATATGGTAACTGACACAGTTGACCTTTGCTGCTGTAAAAATAACGTTTTTAACTTTGTATCATATGTATAAATATCTAGAGTTCCAACAGTAATTTACATTTTGTATTTTTAGTTTGTCAGAATAAAGCAATGGCTTCTCTGTTTTTTCAGTGGACAGGTGTGCTAATTGGAGCCACAGCAGCAGTCAGTTTTATTAGTATTATTGTATTCCTATTGTACAGAAGATACATGCTGGACAGTAAGTACTCTCTGTCTTTGTATCTCTCAAGTTACAGATTGGACTAGATTTACTAATTGTAAGATTGTTAGGTTTGCAGTTTGGATTCAGAAAAAAATGTATGTGTGTTACAGAGGAGGAGGCTGGTGCACCTCACTATCGCTTTAGGAAAAGAGACAAAGTGATGTTCTATGGCAGAAAGATAATGAGAAAGGTCAGTTCATTATGGCAACAAATGTTGAATTTCACAGTGCAGTTGTCAGGCCTCCTGTTCACTCACAGACTGGATTTTAAAATAAACTGTTCTATATCTATTCTAGGTGCAAACTCTTTCTTCAGCCTCTACCTCTACTCCCAGCTCAACCTCAGCCTCACGGCAGCGCACCAGGAAGAGAACAAAAGTCCTGTCTATAGCACGCAAGTGAGTCTCTATTTTAGAAAGGTCACCAGGTAAACACTCTAACTAAGCACTGTGACCACTCTGTCAACCAACAGTATCTTATGCTATTAGGTTCCTGCGGATACGGAAGGAACCCCCCACTCTACAGCCAAAAGAGCCTCCTCCCTCACTTCTGGAGGCTGACCTGACTGAGTTTGACGTGCAGAACTCTCACCTGCCCTCGGAGGTGCTGTACATGCTAAAAAATGTTAGGTGAGAAAATATTACACAGACGCTTTTAGTCATACAAGCCAGCAAGATGCATGTTTAATTTTGGTTTCCTATTGCCTTTACGAGCTACACATTTTTGGTGTATGTGTGTCCGCTTCAGAGTACTGGGTCACTTTGAGAAGCCCCTCTTCCTGGAGCTGTGTCGTCACATGGTGTTTGTACAGCTTCACGAGGGAGAAGGACTCTTCCGGCCAGGAGACACAGATGACAGCATCTATGTGGTGCAAGATGGCCGTCTGGAACTCTGCATCCATGACAGTGTAAGAAGCCTGGTGTTGACCATTTTTGTATTAGCAGCCTGGTGTTGACCATTTTTGTATTAGCAGAAACATTGCATTAGGGTATGTCATCAAGCCAAGCAGTGAAATGTAGCTTGTGGTTGACAGCCACCTTCATTACATGCTCACACAGACACATAGAAGTGAGGGCAAGCCCTGTTTTCTTTTGTGTGTGTGTGTTACAGGACGGTACAGATGCAGTGGTGAAGGAGGTGTTAGCTGGGGACAGCGTGCACAGCCTGCTCAGTATCCTGGATGTCATCACTGTAGGTTTAGCCTTTTGGTCCCTGTCTTTGTTATAGTTTAAATCCGCAGTGTTTCCGTTACTGTTTTTTTTCTTATTCTCTGCAATCCTCTGTCTCTATTGACCCAATGCACCTCAGGGCTACTCGGCCCCTTACAAAACAGTCTCGGCCAGGGCTGCTACCCCCACCACTGTCCTGCGTCTCCCAGCGGCGGCCTTCCAATCCGTGTTTGAGAAGTACCCCGAGACACTGGTCAGAGTGATACAGGTACTGTTGTCGGACGTGGCACGCCCCGTTGCATGGCAACTTGTTAAGGACACTGTATTCACACTGTGTCAGTTTGTACAAAATAAACAAAGTAACCAAATTCACAAGAGCAAATCGATAAGTTATTTGTAGTGTGAAGCACATCAGCCTGACAGTATGCGTTCTGATTCTGTTCTTTGCTACCGTTGTATCTTTGGTGTCTCTTGTTGCCCTCCTGTGCAGATTATCATGGTGCGCCTGCAGAGAGTGACCTTCCTGGCTCTACACAACTACCTTGGCCTCACAACAGAGCTGTTCAACCCAGTAATGGACAATAACAATCTATAGCCCGATACCGTACAAAAAGCAGAGGCCTAGTTTGGTCGTTTCTGTCACTGCCATAGAACTAACGCATGTGTGTGTGTGTTGCAGGTAAGCCAAGCCATTCCCTTGGTGTCAGTGGCCAAATTTGTAGGGGAGGCCCACCCGCACCGAACTCTACGGAGACATCACTCTACAGCTCAGAATGAGGACCATGGTCCAGAGAGAGGCTCCCAGGGGCAGGCTGAAGCAGGTCAACCCATATCTACCTTTGTCATTGTTTATGTGTGCCTTTACTTTTGTTAAAAGCCTCTTGTAAAGAGAATCAATACACAAATGAATAATGGAGTCCCTTTTGTTGTGGTCCGTTTTGGTGGGCAAGAAGAAAGCACGAGACTCTGACACAGAGGTAAAATGATTACGTACAGGTTTTATTACTTCAGTACTGGAGGGCGATTCAATACAGACAGCAAGGGTGTTCTGGAGAGAATGACAATGACTCTAAGTCCT